>JANAVB010021999.1:19275885-19318465 GCA_029216955.1 Iris pallida
CTTATTTTTTTCCTCTCTCGAATTTTTTCTAGAGCTCTGAGCTCTCGTCCCCAAACTCCTCATTCCTCAAATCCCGCCGGAACCCTAACCCAAATTTTTTGGATCGATCCATGGCGAGGCCACTCCTCTACCGCAGTGACGGCAAGTCACTTCCCGGCGGTGCACGAAGCTCCTCCTCGACGACGAACCGTACAACCACCTCGGCGACTGAGCGCCACTCCTCCTAGCATCGGCGTGAGGGATCTTTTCTGCGGCGGCTTGATTCCTCTCCGGCGGGCGCCTCTCCTCCGGCGACTTGGTCCCGATCTCCGTAGCGAACGGCGCATGGTTTCTTCCTTCTTGAGCGGCGGGCGGCGACGACGTGTCGAGCTCTTTTTCGACGACATGTGTCGACGACGAGGACAGCGTGTCTTCTCCGGAGATACTGGTGCATGACGCAGCGACGAATGAATTGGTGAGTTCCGTTCTAATCCCTCTTTTTTCAATTATTTAGATCTTGATCGATCTAGTCATCTTGATCTAAAATTCTTGAAGTAACTTCATTCCTCTCCGACGATGAGCGCCGGCAACTGACAAGTTCTCGTTGAGAATTTCTTCTTCGACGACTTCGATCGGGCAACAAGTTCCCTCGACACAATGCCGGCAACGACAACTGTAGATCTTGGCGAATCATTGCAACGGCCGATTAAGATGCTCGACTGATTCGGGATCGCAACTGGTTATTGAGATCAAAATTTCTTGTAAGTGTTTGGATCTATTTAATCTTTGAACTTTCTAGAATTTTTTGATGATTTTTTCGAATTTCACTCCTTTCGCACTGCACATGTTTGTTGAAATGTCTCAGTGGCGACTAATACGAAGAAGAACGTGTCCGACCTCTTAATTTGTGTCTCTCTTTCAGATCGGTTCATTACATTCAGGTAAGCTCCTCTTATTCTTTAATATTGAAGAATGTTGTGTCATGTGTAGATTAATGGGAGGTTTTGGGCCAGGGACTATGGTCAGGATGCAGTAAGTCGGGTCCTTTAAGTCCAGCAATGCTTCGCGTTGGTGTGTGCGTGTCCGAGTGTTATTCATGTCCAGTTTCAGCCGTAGCCGGTGTTGGTTCGTATTCGACCTTATTCATGTCGGGATACTGTGCAGGGAAGCAAGAAGAGAACCTATATTGGATTTTAGAATAGTTCGATTTGGTTGTATCTCCGTATTAACTTTTTTGTTTTTCCATCATTTGATTTTGTTTATACTTGCTGGGTTAAGTTGTATATTAATTTGATAAAGACAGTTATTCATATAATTGTTTGGAATTGATTTTGAGTCCAGACTGTATTTTTTATATGTACTTTTCCAAACTCTGAGTTCTTAATAACCTTGGGTTGTCTGGAGCATACAGTTGTGCTGGACTAGGTTCGGATGGTGTTGGGTTCTTCATAGCTAAGTTTTGATTAAGTTTGGTTAATAGAGTGTATACTGCTATTTTCAGTTGGATTCTTTTATGCTAATGTTATACACATATATATGTGTTGTCAGCTTTAGTTGTATTCTAATTGAGTAGATGTACCTGCTCTGCTGAATTTGCTCTAATTGTTGGGCTGGAAGTTTAGCAAGAATTGGAGGAATGATGAAGTAGTAGCTAGACTCAGAGTGTATGTGGTACTTAAATTTAGTCCAAGGAACCGAAATTAATTTTGGACCGTTGTTGTTGGAGGCAAGTTTTGGTTTGTACATTATTGGGTTCATGGAGTACAAGTCTATACTCAATTAGTTGATCTTGACTCTTGTGTTGGCATAGTTTATTAAATCTGGTTGGGTTGAATATTGTGGTTCATTGCAGGGAACTGAGTAGGATTGGTTTTGCTTTCCAACTAATAGCATACCTTCTTGTAAAATGTTGTCATCCATTAGTACTATTAAGGGGATACCATTATGATGCTAATTTCTTGACATCAGTTTTTGTCTAGGCTAGTAACAAGCATAAATGTTATTTTAATTAAGTGACCAATTGATTAGAAAAGGTTATTGGATAGTAATAAAGTAGCTAAAGGTTAAATGACTAGAGCTTAACCAAACTTGTAATCATTAAACAGGAGGACATACAGCTTTACTACTCCTCCTCGATCATCCTGAGCAAGGCAAGTATACTCCTCAGACTTGTCCATTACTTCATGTCTTGTATTCATGCTTGTACCTTCTTGTTGACACGATATTTTACGAGATTGTCTTGTATCTTGTTTTCTGAGTTTACTTGTGTCTGGGAGGGGAAATACTACAGGTGTGTGATCAAAATCGAGTTACTATTCATGTGAATAGCTTAGGCCCCGCATCGTGCATGCGGGACCGACACTACCAAATTACAGTATTTTAGCGACGGCCATTTAGCGACGGAAATTTTCCGTCGCTATTACCGTCGGATCACCGACGGATTTGTGACGAAATACCGACGAAAAGCAGTGGACAATTTTTTTTATTTTTTTATGTCCATATCCGTCGCTACGCCGTCGATAGGTCGTCGGCCACGTAGCGACGGTTTTATATCCGTCGCTAGAACGTCGCATATTTTGGCGGCAAAAACCTAAAATATTGGCACGAGATTTACTGACGACTTAGCGACAGAATAATCCGTCTCTACTCGGCAAAAGCCTAAAATATTGGCGCGAGATTTACTGACGACTTAGCGACGGAATAATCCGTCACTACTCCGTCGCTAATTTCTGTACCCTAACTTAAATTGAACCGACGGAGGGGAAATTTTCATTCCCCCCCAAAACACTCTCTCTCTTCCCTCTCCCTCTCTCCGACGATCTCCCTCTCTCCGACCGGCGATCTCCCTCTCTCTCTCTAAGGTATGCTCTCTCCCCCCCCCCTCTCTCTCTCTATCTCCCTCTCTCTCTCTCTCTCTTTTACGATTTGGGGGGTTGGGGGAACTGTCGTAGTGGTCGGAGAGGGTGCTGGGGCAGGGGGGTTTCGGGTACGGGGTGGGGTGGTCGGGGCAAGGGTGGAGTGGGGTGGTCGGGGGCAGGGGGGTCGGGGAGGGGGTCGGGCAGGGGTGGGGGTGGTCTGGGCAGGGGGTTCGGGTAGGGGGTGGGGTGGTCGGGGCAAGGGTGGGGTGGGAGAGGGGGCAGGGGGGGTCGGGGAGGGGGTCGGGCAGGGGTGGGGGGTGGTCTGGGCAGGGGGGTGGGAGAGGGGGTCGGGCAGGGGTTGGGGGAGGGTCGGGCAGGGGTTGGGGTGGTCGGGGCAGGGGGGGCAGGGGGGTGGGAGAGGGGGTCGGGCAGGGGTTGGGGGGGTCGGGGCAGGGGGGGCCATGGGGGTGGGAGAGGGGGTCGGGCAGGGGTTGGGGGGGTCGGGCAGGGGTTGGGGGGGTCGGGGCCGGGGGGGCAGGGGGTGGGAGAGGGGGTCGGGCAGGGGTTGGGGGGGTCGGGCAGGGGTTGGGGGGGGTCGGGGCAGGGGGGGCGTAGGAGGGACTCTGGAGTCCCTGCGCAGGAGTCCTCCTCCTCCTCTCCCACAGACACACACACACACACGGACACACACACACACACGGACACACACACACACGGACACACACACACAGACACACACACACACGGACACACGGACACACAGACACACACACACACACACAGACACACACACACACACACACACGGACACACACGGACACAGACACACGGATACACACACACACAGACATATATATATATATATATATATATATATATATATATATATAGGCATAATTTTAAGTAATTTATTAATAATATATATATATATATATACACAGACACACGTCGTGAAGTCTAGTATATATATTTGATTAGCTAAGGTAGAAGTTTAGCCTAATTAAGGTTAGTTTTGACAGAGTTGACTTGGACTCCTAATTTGACCTAGAACTAGCCTAGTTGACCTATTTGTATTTCGATTGATATCATATGAATAGTTTGCCTAAGATTTGGTTGGGTTGGTTTTAATGTGTGGGTAAATTAGTTTACCTTATTTTAGAGTATGACTACGTAGCTAGTGTGTAGAGTAGTATATGGTTACTAGATCCTAGTGTAGAGTAGTATGTAGAGGAGTATGGCTACTAGTGATATATAGATATTTAGGTCCATGTGTATCTGTATCGGACTATCGCTATCGGTATCGAACTATCGCTATCGGTATCGGACTATCGCTATCGGTATCGAACTATCGGTATCGATCGAACTATCGGTATCGGACTATCGCTATCGGTATCGGACTATCGCTATCAGTATCGACCGTATATACTTAGTATCGGGCGTAGCGGATTAGTATCGATCAGTATATAGGTTTGGGTTAAGATCAAGGTTCAAAGTATCGGTATCGGAATAGTAGGCCGAATAGGAGGCCGAGATAGTCGAATGAGAAGAAGGGAAGAAGGGAGGAGCAGATGGGTCCAGAGCCATGGTGGAGGAGGAGAAGTAACATGAGAGCAGTTTCCGCCGTAACATCTCCTGGCTCTGCTGGCAACTGAAGTCCAGATGCTACAAAGGACGATCCTTCGCTGAAATCGACTACAACACCCATCAGTTCAAGTTCATTCCTATATGAGTAGATTCCAATGCCATAGAAGCCATCAGTTTGTTGACCTTCCTCTATGGCATTGGAATATACTCATATAGGAATGAACTTGAACTGATGGGTGTTGTAGTCGATTTCAGCGAAGGATCGTCCTTTGTAGCATCTGGACTTCAGTTGCCAGCAGAGCCAGGAGATGTTACGGCGTAAACTGCTCTCATGTTACTTCTCCTCCTCCACCATGGCTCTGGACCCATCTGCTCCTCCTTTCTTCCCTTCTTCTCATTCGACTATCTCGGCCTCCTATTCGGCCTACTATTCCGATATGCGTTTGATACGGTCTACCTAACCTATATACTGATACTAATCTGATACTCTCTGATATTAAGTACATCCGGCTTACTAGCTAGCGGATCCACCAGTTACATGATTATATACTAATTATGTTAGATTGTGATACTAAGTAGCCTCGTCGTAGGCCTAGCGTGTTATCCACAAGTTTAGTTTTTCTTACGATATGAGTATCGGTATCGGGCTATTAATTCTTATGTTTAGTTTGTCTTACGATACAGATATTCACATCAAATCGAGCATGAATCGTTACTTTGTTGATCGTACATGGATGTACAAACGACAACACGAGAGCAGAATTGGTGTGAGTAACGATTTTCAGGCAGGTATGGAAGTATTTCTTAAGTATGCCATGAGCAAAACTCAGTACATGGACGATAACAAAATCAAGTGTCCATGTGTTAATTGTCACAATAGACGTTTCGAAGAAGTGATGACTGTGAGAGATCATTTGACCCGTAAGGGTTTCGTACGTGATTACGGCCTGTGGTCATCGCAAGGTGAATTATATTCAGAAAGACAAGCTGCAGAAGCTGGTACTTATGCTTTTGATGATAATGCTGCAACGGATGTCCTCGAAGACGACGGATGCTCTGTGGATTATGGAGACATGCAGAACCTTGTACGAGATATGGTGTATGCTGCGGCAGGGCCTAATTTTGATCCGAAGGATCCTAATCCCGAGGCAAAGGAGTTCTATGATATATTTAAGGACGTAGATACTCCTCTATATCCTGGTTGTGAGACTCATTCCGCACTGTCAGTGACGATGCGGTTGTTGAACATAAAGTCTGATTTTAACTTGCCACAAGCTTGCTATGATCGGATCACACAATTAACTAATGAGGTGTTACCGAAGGAATCAAAAGAGCTCCCAAGAAACTTCTACAAGTCAAAGATGATGGTCCGACAACTGGGACTGGGGTACGAGAAGATAGATTGCTGTCGCAACGGATGCATGTTGTATTACAAAGAGAATTGCGTATTAGAAAGTTGTTGGTTCTGTAATGCGGATCGTTACAAGACAGTACAGAGAAAAGGAAAGTCAACTAGAAAACGACGTCCTTACAAGTATATGCATTACTTGTCGATCACGAAGCGCTTACAGAGGATGTATATGTCTCTGAATACAGCAGAACACATGACGTGGCACAGTGAAGATCGCATAAAGGACGAAGGAGAATTGTCACATCCTTCGGATGGGGAGGCGTAGAAATATTTTGATTTGTGTCATCCAGATTTTGCTGCAGAGCCTAGAAATGTACACCTGGCGCTATGTTCTGATGGCTTCGCCCCTTTCGGACAGTCAGGATCTCAATACTCATGCTGGCCGGTCATTCTTACCCCTTACAATCTGCCACCATAGATGTGTATGAAGACTCCTTATATGTTCTTGACAGCTATCATACCCGGTCCCAAAAATCCGACAAAGAACATCGATATATATTTACAGCCGTTGGTGGATGAGCTGAAACAGTTGTGGGAGATCGGCGTCACGACCTATGTAATTTCCAGAAAACAAAACTTTCAGATGAGAGCTTCACTCATGTGGACAATCAATGATTTTCCAGCATACGGTATGCTGTCGGGATGGAGTACGTACGGCAACATGTCTTGTCCGATATGTATGGAAAATAGTAAGGCGTTCCGCCTTAGACATGGAGGAAAAACTACTTTCTTTGACTGTCACCGTCAATTTCTGCCAACGAGACATCCTTGGCGAAAGAACAAGGACGCGTTCAGATATGAAAAACAAGAATTTTCTGAACCTCCTGCCAGATTGTCGGGATACGATATTTGGGAAGATGTAAAGGAATTGCCCACCGCAATGGAAGATCCATCGAACAATCGTGTCGAGGGGTTCGGACAAAGCCATAACTGGACCAAACGGAGTATCTTCTGGGACTTGCCTTATTAGAAAGATAATATTATTAGGCATAATCTTGATGTCATGCATATCGAAAAGAATGTGTTCGATAATGTCTTCAATACCGTTATGGATATTAAAGGAAAGACGAAGGACAATCCAAAAGCAAGACAAGACATGGCCGAGATATGCAAACGTCATAATCTAAACTTGATACAAAGGGGAGCTGGTGGACAAGTAACTAAGCCGATAGCGCCATACGCATTGAGCAAGGAAGATAGATTAATAATCTGCAAGTGGATATCTACTTTAAGATTTTCGACGGCTATGTGTCGAATTTGTCTAGATGCGTTGATCTCAATGAACGCAAGCTAACAGGAATGAAGAGTCACGACTGCCACGTGTTTATGGAAAGATTACTGCCCATTGCGTTGAGAGAGTTGTTGCCTTCTGCTGTATGGGTTCCGTTGGCCGAGCTGTCTACATTTTTCAGGGATATCTGTTCAACTAAGCTCACGGTGCAACATATGATACAACTTGAGGAGAAGATTGTCTTAACAATTTGCAAGTTAGAGAAAATATTTCCACCGGGTTTCTTCGACAGTATGGAGCATCTACCGATTCATCTAGCATACGAAGCCCGTGTCGGTGCATCTGTTCATTATCGATAGATGTACCCCTTTGAAAGGTAAATAAAAATCGATATAATTTAAGTGGATTTTACAATTCATTATTAATTCTCAAGATAATTTGTCTCTCTAGGTATCTACATCATCTAAAGAAGAAAGTTGGCAACAAGGCTCATATAGAGGCTTCGATATGCGAAGCATATCTTATCGAGGAGGTGTCAAACTTTTGCTCTATTTATTTCGATACTCATGTTGAGACAAATCGAAATAGACCTCAAAGGAATGACGAAGACGTTGAGGAAGGAGGTATATTCAATTTAAGGGGCAAGCCTATTGGGGCTAGTAAGAAATGGTGGTTGAGTGACGATGAGTATGATGCCGCTCACCGATATGTCTTGTTAAATTGTGACATACAAGAAGTGAGAGATTTGGAGAAGTAAGTGACTACACCTCGTTATAATCTCTAATTTGGTGAGGTAAGTGACTACACTAATTTTTATTCTCTCTAACAGTGTATTTAGAGATGAATTCAAAATAAGGACACCCGATATTACCGATGAGGGACTTCAAAGAGAGGTTGATTTTACCTTTCCGTCATGGTTTCGAGATTACGTAAGTAACTGAGATAATATGTTATGCGGCTACCATTTAAATATATATATGCAACTAAAACATTTAAAGTTTACAGGTTTTATTAGCTGAACCAAGTACACTCACAAATGAGAGCATTCGTTATTTGTCATTGGGACCGAAGAAGCATGCAAAGACTTGGCCCGGCTATGTCGTTAATGGCTTCAAGTTTAAGACAACTCAACATCCTATAAATGTCGAATTTCTCAATGACGGCTTCAGTACGAAGGATTCTGGTGTTTGCATAAGAGGCACAATCTATGACGACGAGCCGGACTTTGACTATTATGGAGTGCTTCGGGATATTGTAGAATTACAATATAGTGCCCCATTTGATATGCATATTGTTATGTTCAAATGTGAGTGGTTCGATACGACACCAAATATCGGTTGGAGAATCGATAAACAATTTGGATTCGTCGATATAAATCATCGCAGGAGGTATAGAGTGTCCGACACGTTTGCGATAGCAAGTCAGGCTGTTCAAGTCTACTATACAAGCTACCCAAGACGTCGTAGAGATCGCTTTGACTGGTGGGCAGTATGCAAGATTAAATCTAGAAATACATTCAACGTTGGAGACCCAGCATACCAAGAGGACCAGATCGAAAAGCCCCAATACTTGGGACAACAGTCTTGTGACATGGATGTTGAATTAGAGGTTGATATACCTCTTGCTGATGAAAATAGAGGGGAAGAAGAGGTTGATATACAAGACTTAGATGTCAACCAGGGGAGAAAGAGGCGTCTTGTCCCAAGTATTGAGACTGAAGAAGAAGAAGAAGAAGAAGAAGAAGAAGAACTTTATGAGGATGAGGATGAGGATACAGATGAATTCGACGATGAGGATGATGATGATGAGGCCGAGGCCGAGGAAGAGGACGATGACGATGATTAAATATCGCTATATTTCAGTTGTATCTTGAAGCACCCAATATCTAGTCTCGAATCCTAAATTACCCTATTACATTTGGATTTACAATTACAAGTCTAGTGGAACACAAGATGCCCTTTTATCAAAAGTTACAAGAATTGTACTTTGTTGTATTGGTGCGTGATTTTATCAGATTTTGTGTATCTAGGTTTTATTCGTACTTCACTTCTGATTGTAATATTTATTTCAGTTTGGGATATTTGCGTATTATTGTATGAGTTTCTTTTTGCAGATGGCACTCCTAGGCCTACTCGTCTGGGCGGCACTCATCGCCCTGCTGCTGGTATGGATATATTTAGTTTTATATTCATTTATAAATCTATGTTGTCGGTATTTTGTTTATGTGTTCTATTTACAGGGCATGGTTGCGAGCACCCGTACTGGGGGTGCTGGCCGTGGTCGTGGCGGTGGCAGCGGCGGCGGCGGTGGTGGTGGTGGTCGTGGGCGTGGGCGTGGGCGTGGGCGTGGTGGTAGCGGTCGTGGTCGCCAGCCGCATTCCCCGGATGTGACCTCCGATCCCGACTTGGAGAGCCCGGACACAGGCTCTTCCCGCCGTCATTCTTCCTCGGTGCCACCGATATAATGCCCCGCTCTGCACGAGGCATTTGGTTGGCTTGTTGGATGGGATCAGAACGTTGGACCGTGACTTATGTTGGAGATCAGGAGAATTGAGACTGATGCAGTCTTTCTTAGCTGGCTAGATGGAATGGGTGTTGGAATGTAGCTCGCTGGTGGAGCTACGCTTGATGAGATTGAAGCAGGAAGACCGTTATATAAGGCAAGTGAAACTGTCCTCCTTCCTCCTTATTCCCGCATGCTAATAAATGGAATAATGTGATGCTATGAATATGTCCCTAATGTCTCTTACCTTGAATGTTGAATAATTGTGATGCGATGCTTTAGTTGCTAAATTGATAGAGATTCATATGCTGAAAATCATTGAATGAATAACACATGAACTTTGAATTGCTGAACGAATCACACTCGAACTGCTAATGTAACATGATGCCTGAGATTGAATTGATAATGTCCCTTATGCTTAAGATCGATGAAATGAATGAATCACTTGAATAATGAGATGCTGCATAAATGATACATGAGAAAAGAATTGAATATGCTATTGTCCCTATAAATGAATGAAATGCTACAGGTCCCTTTGAAATGAATGAATACTGTTGTTCCTCCTTAGAAGGAACAAATGAGAAATGTTGCAATGAAGCAATGAATGAGAATTGATGAGGCTTGGGATCGTTGAGATCACCAAATGAAATGATGGTAATGTTGGGAATGAATAAGTTATTGAATATGACTTGAATGAGATAAATGATGATGCACTGTTGTCTTTACTTCAATATTTTACCATATATTTTATGTTCACGATTGAGATGGACACGCATTCGCATGGTCATAGGACAACTTATGTATAAGTGATGGGGATATGTTTTCTCGGACGGTACCCCGGGACGTTAGGGCGACCGATCCGGCCTAGGAGAAAACATTGGCGTGCCAGTAGGGGCACGGGTTCTGCGAGGCATCCTTTGGGGCTAGCTACCTTCTCTGGAGTCATCGCATTACCAACGAAGACCTATATGGCAACGTCCGTATGGTTAAACACCAGTGACCATGTAGTCAGGATGCATGCTAATGAATGTCTTATGCAGGCAGAGTAAGTATATCTGCTAACATGTATTTGATGCAGGTATGAGGGAGTCGGCTATCGGTAAGAAATCACTTAAATGTGATAATTCAATATATGTGTTGGTTTAACTTGCATGCTTACGTTCCAAATAAGTTTGATGATGCTGTATGTAGCCTTTCAGTATGAGATCCTGCTTAACATGTTAAGTTCAGTATGCTAAGAAAGATGCCTTGCTAATCATTGCTCAAACACAACATACATGCTAAGTGATGCTTGAAGTGAGAACTGTCATAATGTTTAAGATGTTAATGTTAACGATGCCTCAATGATGCCTTTTCATGATAACACCTAGTATGCCTCAATGATGCCTTTGCATGATAACTCCAAGAATGATAAATGATATGTCCACATGAATGCTACTAAGAATATGTTTACATGCTTCACTCTGATTATTGCCCATGAACTGTAAACTGATGTTAGGCCCCAAGTAGAAAGATCACTCTAAGAAATGCTTGCTTAAATGATCACTTTAATGTTGGTTTATGCGAGTGGGTTGGATTCTACTCGCCAGTACATAGATGATGTGCTGACCCACGTTTTGTGGGCAGGTGCTCTTGCTTGGAATATTCTACACACGAAGATTGGCTTGATTGGTTCCACGGCATCGAAGATTTGTTGGGCATACAGAAGCTCTCCTTGCACAAGATGATGTCTTCTGTTTATAAAGGGCATAATGTATGGAACATTGTAATCAGTTGTACCAGTGAGATTGTGAGCCAAGTCGGTATATCGAGTTGTCATCCATTGTATCCAAATATCAAATGTAAGCTGTATAGCATTGTTCAGTTGGTTTCCAATGTAAAGAGAGATGTGCTAATCATTGTACTTCAATACAAGTCTTGTACTCTTCTTCAACTATCAATAAAGAGAATAAAGTTCTATATATCTCTGTGTGGCTTTAAGTTACTCTTTTTCTCTGCTGCTATAAAGAAGTGATTTACTTCTATTCAATGAGAAAGATTGTCCTCACTAAATTCAATTTATCTGCTTCTGCCGCTGCGATGTGTTCCTATTTGAAGAATAATCGAGTATGTACCATCTTTGCCTTGTACAAGTGCAATACCAGACTTGTACGGCATCACGCCCAAGCGAGGACGGTCGATTCCAAGAGATAAAATATGTGAATAAATGACTCTATGAATCGGGGCGTGACAAATTGGTATCAGAGCACGGCTTTACGTCCTTGGTCTCTTCTTTGATTCATTTCAAATCAAAGTTGCATCGATGATTGACTAAAGTTGCTTCCGCGATCACTCAACGTTGCTTCCGTGATTAAATCAAAGATTGCTTCCGCGATTATGCTATTGTTGTCCGGTAATCATCCTTATGTTATCTGTGCTTGAAAGTTCGTTGACCCTCTTGGCTGCTCACTGGATGTTCCATACAATAAGTCTATATACATTGTGATGCCCCTAAATGAATGATTGTTGTTGGTTTGGACACAAATAACCTGACAATGACTCGATGCCATAGTATGCTATATTGTGAATGTTGTTTGGAATGCGGAAATAAAAGAAAGGTGGCTATGTATGCTGCGACAAGATGAGAATTGCATGTGATGTTGGAAAAGAATTGTGAATGAAATAATTGATGGATGAGTTTGACAGAACTGGTGAATTGACTCATGTGTGTTGCTAAGTGCTTTAGAGACGCTAAGAATATTGGCTTATACTATTGAGACCCCGAGATGTTGGCTAAGTGTTGTGATCATCATAGATCACGAATGTCTGGAATAGAATTGAGTTGGTATTGTTTAAGGATAGCTTCATTTCTGAGTGGTATATTGCCTCTACCACCTCAGAACGAGATGTATGTTGACCCTTTCCATGGGATAGCAGTGAGACTATCTGTGAGTACTGGGTAGTGCCGAGACTTAGCTGGAAGTCATGTATTGTGGCTAGATGACTCGAGTGTCCCTTGACGGTGATGTTATGTTGGATAGCGAGATTGTCGAAAATTGTAATCGGTGGCATGGTTAGAAATTGTTTAGTCGAGTGCTGACTCAGACTAGTAAGACCGCTAGTATGCTATGAGTAAATGGATTTGGCTAGAGAATGTTGTGGCTTAGAATATCTGAATGTTGATTTCGATTGGTTGGATGCAAATTATTTGTGGCTAATACAATGTTGATTGCTAAGATGAAAGTTTTGGAAAAAGTTGTCGGTGACCAAAGGAATATTAGAGATCTGTGCCTTGACCCTAAGGTGTAATAGATGTTAATCCATCTTGATCACCAAAGGATAGTCGTTGCATATGTGCATGTATGTTGAGGAATTGAATTGCACTAGAGAAGTAACAAGTAGCAACCCAGAATATTTTGTTGCATAGAGGATGGTTAAGTGATACATAAATCGCCGGATTGAATGGGATGAACTACTCGAACATGGTTGCATGAGAATTAAGAATGCCCATAAGATAGTTTGATGATTGAGAAACAATTGGGAACGAGAAATTGCAAACATGTTGGATAATGTCGGTATAGGTGATTGTTGGTTGGGATATAGATTGTTGGCTTATGACTTAGTGGTGCAACCTTGTCATACAGACCGAATAGTATGATTCTATAGTTATATTAAGACTATCGGAATCGATGACCCTTGAATAGTTAGCATTGGCTTATGGGTTCGTGTGGGTACAAAGGAATTGGAATAGAAATTGAATCGTTGGGAATTTACTTGATGGACTATTGGAACGATGAGAATCGTATGTCGGATTGGGAATTGACCGTAATGTTGATAGATCGATCTTAGTCGATCGTTGGGTAAGTCTAGAGTGAGCCTCTGTGGGAATTAGTTCCTTGAGGAAGACACTAGATAGATAGACTTGACCCTAGCGACCAGTTGATGATTTACCAATTGCTGGCTTAGCCCAATTGGCGATTCATTATTCAGACTAAATTGATACCCATAGGTTTGGGTAGAGTTTCTTAGAACTGCCGGTTGCTTGTTGGCCCTAAGAAGCAGAAACTAGTATAATCCTAGTAGCCGTCCACTCTAGGGGAGTCACCTGAATGATTAGGTATAGCTGTCGGTATAGCTAACCATTGAGACTGGACCGAATAATAGATGGCCGTTGGCGACCCATAGAATGACCTTGTGGCATTGAACGAGAGATGGTGATGAGTATGATCTAAGAATGATAAGTTGTAAGTATATGCTCCAATATGAACCTTAGAGATGTTTGACCCTTGAGAATTATGTGTCGGCCTATAGCAGGAAATGGAATCGTGGGATGAGACTTGATTTGTATGTATCGAATAGTGAATTATTATATGAGATGGAATTGACTGCTCATGACGGAAATGTTGGATAAGTATCTATAGTCGGGTAGCTGGGTTAACCTTGACTGTTGCATAGAATTATACCCTGACTCGGATAATCGATAGCTGGTGATGTTGGATTGTATCTTTTAGAAAAGATGAATTGCCTCGGTGAAAAATGTTGTTGGATTTGGGAAGGAAAATGATTGTTGTTGTGAAACCTTGATATGATTGGCTCTAAGTTAGACCCTTGATCGAATGTTAGAAATGTTATGCTTGGATGGAGATTGTCCCTGATGTTAAGTGGTGGCCTGGAAAATAGTGATTGTGGCAAAGTGAATAAAGTGATAAGTCAATTGAAAGGATACTAAGTCTGATTGGAAAAGAGAGTTATATCGTGGCTGATCGAATTATACTATCATGGAAGTTGGTTGAAGTACATATGTTTTGGGGACGCCTAAAATATGTGTATGGATACAGCCGAAGTGATAGGTTGCGACTGAGATAATGTTGTTGGAAGAATTTATCGCACTAGCGCAGACTTTGGCTTAAATGCATATATTTTGGGGACGCCTGAAATATGTGTATGGATCCAAATGAAGTGATGTATTGCGACCAAGATAGAATGCAAGCAAAATGTTGGTGAATCAATGTGAAGTTGCAAGTATTTGGAAAAAGAGATAGATGGATTGAATCGTTGATTGATTAAAGTGATACTGTTGGACAACTATTTTGAAATGACTGAGTGGGCTGAAATGAATATTGAATTGAAGCTGAATGAGTAACTCATTGTGATTAAGTGAATCTAGTAGATGAGTTGTTTTCTTAAGTTTCGAGGACGAAACTTTTTCTGAGTGGTATATTATGTAATGTCCCGCTCTGCACGAGGCATTTGGTTGGCTTGTTGGATGGGATCAGAACGTTAGACCGTGACTTATGTTGGAGATCAGGAGAATTGAGACTGATGCAGTCTTTCTTAGCTGGCTAGATGGAATGGGTGTTGGAATGTGGCTCGCTGGTGGAGCTACGCTTGATGAGATTGAAGCAGGAAGACCGTTATATAAGGCAAGTGGAACTGTCCTCCTTCCTCCTTATTCCCGCATGCTTAATAAATAGAATAATGTGATGCTATGAATATGTCCCTAATGTCTCTTACCTTGAATATTGAATAATTGTGATGCGATGCTTTAGTTGCTAAATTGATAGAGATTCATATGCTGGAAATCATTGAATGAATAACACATGAACTTTGAATTGCTGAACGAATCACACTCGAACTGCTAATGTAACATGATGCCTGAGATTGAATTGATAATGTCCTTTATGCTTAAGATCGATGAAATGAATGAATCACTTGAATAATGAGATGCTGCATAAATGATACATGAGAAAAGAATTGAATATGCTATTGTCCCTATGAAATGAATGAAATGCTATAGGTCCCTTTGAAATGAATGAATACTGTTGTTCCTCCTTAGAAGGAACAAATGAGAAATGTTGCAATGAAGCAATGAATGAGAATTGATGAGGCTTGGGATCGTTGAGATCACCAAATGAAATGATGGTAATGTTGGGAATGAATAAGTCATTGAACATGACTTGAATGAGATAAATGATGATGCACTGTTGTCTTTACTTTAATATTTTACCATGTATTTTATGTTCACGATTGAGATGGACACGCATTCGCATGGTCATAGGACAACTTATGCATAAGTGATGGGGATATGATTTCTCGGACGGTACCCCGGGACGTTAGGGCGACCGATCCGGCCTAGGAGAAAACATTGGCGTGCCAGTAGGGGCACGGGTTCTGCGAGGCATCCTTTGGGGCTAGCTACCTTCTCTGGAGTCATCGCATTACCAACGAAGACCTATATGGCAACGTCCGTATGGTTAAACACCAATGACCATGTAGTCAGGATGCATGCTAATGAATGTCTTATGCAGGCAGAGTAAGTATATCTGCTAACCTGTATTTGATGCAGGTATGAGGGAGTCGGCTATCGGTAAGAAATCACTTAAATGTGATAATTCAATATATGTGTTGGTTTAACTTGCATGCTTACGTTCCAAATAAGTTTGATGATGCTGTATGTAGCCTTTCAGTATGAGATCCTGCTTAACATGTTAAGTTCAGTATGCTAAGAAAGATGCCTTGCTAATCATTGCTCAAACACAACATACATGCTTAGTGATGCTTGAAGTGAGAACTGTCATAATGTTTAAGATGTTAATGTTAACGATGCCTCAATGATGCCTTTTCATGATAACACCTAGTATGCCTCAATGATGCCTTTGCATGATAACTCCAAGAATGATAAATGATATGTCCACATGAATGCTACTAAGAATATGTTTACATGCTTCACTCTGATTATTGCCCATGAACTGTAAACTGATGTTAGGCCCCAAGTAGAAAGATCACTCTAAGAAATGCTTGCTTAAATGATCACTTTAATGTTGGTTTATGCGAGTGGGTTGGATTCTACTCGCCAGTACATAGATGATGTGCTGACCCACGTTTTATGGGCAGGTGCTCTTGCTTGGAATATTCTACACACGAAGATTGGCTTGATTGGTTCCACGGCATCGAAGATTTGTTGGGCATACAGAAGCTCTCCTTGCATAAGATGATGTCTTCTGTTTATAAAGGGCATAATGTATGGAACATTGTAATCAGTTGTACCAGTGAGATTGTGAGCCAAGTCGGTATATCGAGTTGTCATCCATTGTATCCAAATATCAAATGTAAGCTGTATAGCATTGTTCAGTTGGTTTCCAATGTAAAGAGAGATGTGCTATAATCATTGTACTTCAATACAAGTCTTGTACTCTTCTTCAACTATCAATAAAGAGAATAAAGTTCTATATATCTCTGTGTGGCTTTAAGTTACTCTTTTTCTCTGCTGCTATAAAGAAGTGATTTACTTCTATTCAATGAGAAAGATTGTCCTCACTAAATTCAATTTATCTGCTTCTACCGCTGCGATGTGTTCCTATTTGAAGAATAATCGAGTATGTACCATCTTTGCCTTGTACAAGTACAATACCAGACTTGTACGGCATCACGCCCAAGCGAGGACGATCGATTCTAAGAGATAAAATATGTGAATAAATGACTCTATGAATCGGGGCGTGACAACCGACATCGTCGTCGAGGCCTGTGACTCCATCCGCTAGCAGATCCGTTCCGCCACCAGATGTACCAGCGGATGCAGCAGCAGATGCAGCAGGGGGCCCAGCAGTTACTGCAGGGTGGGCCTCGGAGTACCCCGGGATTCAGTTTCATCCTGTTACCGGGGAGTACGTGCGCGGACCCGCGGATCCCCCGACGCCACCAGAGAGGCTGGTGGGCGAGTTCCGACGAGAGCTATGGCCCGCTGGTGAATCGTAAGTTAATTTAAGTTAATTTATTAAATTTGTTTCATTTATTCAAGTTAATAATCCAGTCGTTGCTTCTTTATAGGTTTTTCCCGTGGAATGCTGCCCGGATTCTAGGGCGCGTTATCCGGGATAACTACCATGGCCCCTACCTCAATTTTTCTGAGGTGTCTCAGGACATGAAGTACGTCTGGCTCGACGAGATGAGGGTATAAATCCGTCGGTGAATTATTAATTATTCTTTAAATCATTAAATTTTTTATTACGTGATATTTGAATTTGTATGTCAGAGGACGTTCTGGTGGCCCCCCCATCGCGAGGAGGCGATCCGCAGGACCTACAAAGCCGCCGTCGGAATACGGGATGCGGTGTACGACCTTCGTACGGCGCATACGAGGAAGGACTGGATCCGGGCGGAGTACTATGAGCAGATGTTGGAGAAGATGGATACTCCGCAGTTCAAGCTGAAATCGGAGAAAGCTAAGGCTAATCGACAGGTCGCGGGTCTGCATACGGGGGGATCAAGGCCCCACGCATCGACGCGTGCAGATTTGGTGAGATAGCATAAATTCAAATTCATTCTATTATTTAATTTCGTGTTGTTAATATACGAAGTTAATTAAATTCTACGTATGCAGGCCCAACGGGCGGTGAAGCAGGGGAAAGAGGCGGAGACAGTCATCGCTCACGATGTATTCGTGCATACGCACAAGAGGCGGAAGGACGGAAGCTTCGTCGACGCGAGGGCCGAGGAGACTGATGTAAGTACTTACGTTTATGAGATTTATGTTAGAAATATAATTATTGTTAAGTTAATTAGATAAACTTAGGATTCAGACTATAACTTAGGGAAACATAGGATTTAGATTATAACTTAGGAAAACTTATAGTATAAACACATTCATTGGATAGGCTGCGTATCGTGAGGCACTTAGTCGGCTTGAGATCGAGCCCCTTCCAAGAATGTCGGCGAAACGACGCCCACCCAGACGCACTCTTCTATGGCCGCTCGCTACGACGACGTGTTCGTAGAATCCGTCGGCGGCGTTAGGAAAGGGCGCGTCTACGGCTTAGGTTCCATGGCGCCCTCGTTGCAGCCGTCCCTGAGATATCTGCCGCCTCCGCCTCCCCCAGCGCCCCCGGTTGACGATGTGAGGGCGCAGCTTGCGACTCTGACCTCCGCGGTGTCAGATTTGCGGGCGATAGTGTTGGGGCGCTATCCGTCTGCTCCCGGTCCGTCTGCTCCCGGTCCGTCTGCTCCCGGTCCGTCTGCTGGTGCTCCCGGTTCATCTGGTGGTGCTTCCGGTCCGTCTACTGCTGCTGCCGGTGCTTCGGATCGACCTGGTCCTTCTTCCCCCGGACGGCTTTCGTTTAACCGCTCTGCGGACGCCCGTATCGTATCGGATAACACCATCTTGACGCTCCTTGACATGTTGTCGCCAGAGCAGCTACGCGCGCTTCCAGACCATGTCTTGTCCCAAGTGCCGGCACACACGGTGGAGGAGTACATACGCAAAGCGGATGCGGCGGCACGAGCACGAGACGATCCGACGGACGGGGTTTGATTTTATTTATGTTGTTGGTTTTGTAGACATTTGGATAAATTATATGTTCGAATATTTTTTTTATGTTTGGATAATTTAATGTTGGATATTGGATATATTGTGTTGGTAATATTTTGTTGGATATTAGATACGTTGGATATTGGTGTCGGATATGGATATTTTGCATATGGATATATGGTGTTGGATATTGGATACGTTGGATATTCGTGTTGGATATGGATATATGGTGTTGTATATGGATATTTTGCATGTTTGATATTGTGTTGGATGTGTTGTATAAACAGGAAAGAGTTGTTTGCAGTATTTTTTTTTTCAAAAATTAGAAGTTAGCGACGGACGGGCGACCACTCAGCGACGGATAGTCCGTCGCTAACTGGAGAAACTGAGGTTAGCGACGGAGTGGCGACGTAAAAACCGTCGCTACCTGGAGCATTTCAATAAAGCGACGGATTGGCGACGGACGATCCGTCGACCTGGTGCTGTTTGATGTCCATAAATTTTAGCTTTCACGACGGATTGGCGACTAACTTACGGCGGACTAGCGACAAAGTCCCGACGGACTATCCGTCGCTAACTGTAGGAATTTAATGTATCGACGGATTGGCGACGTAATATCCGTCGCTACCTGGAGAATTTTATATTGAGCGACGGTTTAGCGACGGAATGTCCGTCGACCTGGTTCTGTTTATGTCCATAAATTTTAGCTTTCGCGACGGATTGGCGACTAACTTACGACGGACTGGCGACAAAGTCCCGACGGACTATCCGTCGCTAACTGTAGGAATTTAATGTATCGACGGATTGACGACGTAATATCCGTCGCTACCTGGAGAATTTTACATTGAGCGACGGTTTAGCGACGGAATGTCCGTCGACCTGGTTCTGTTTGATGTCCATAAATTTTGCAGTTAGCGACGGATGTTTTGTCGCTAATACGACGCTAATCCGTCGTACACCTCGGCGGATTAGCGACGGCATAACGACGACCTGCCGTATGGGAAAATCTCTGATACGCTTTTACCGACAAATTTACGACGGATTAGCGACGGATATTGCGTATCAGAAAATCACTGATACGGTTTTGCCGACTCTTTAGCGACGGAGTTTTCCGTCGCTAACCCTATATCCTGATACATGTTTTGACGAAAGCTAGTCGGTAATCCGTCGCTATATATATTTAAATGCGCCGACGGTATTCCGTCGCTAAGTCGTCGCTGAGCGACGGAGTAGCGACGGATATGTTTTAGCGACGAGGTTATTCCCGACGGTTGTTTTACCACAATATCCGTCGGTACTCCGTCGGTATTTATTTTTGGCGACGGACTACCGACGGATAAGGTCGTCGGTAAATCCATGTATTTTGGTAGTGCAAAACCGTACCATTTTATGTTCCCTGAATCTATCCAAGCCGATCACATACTCTGGATGTATTTCAATATATTGCACACGCCAGGTTCATTGTATATTTCATGTTCAGGTTTTATTCCATGTTCCATGTATTTATTTTCCAGTATTCATGTTCAGGTTTCATTTCATGTTCTCATTTCTTGTACTTTATATTTTTCTGTATTCATTTCCATATCATGATGTTCATGTTTATTTCCTTGGATATACTTAGCTCCGCTCCGGACTAGGATATGTTGCAGGTGTACTTGCAGGATATTATTCTACCTTATGGGCCAGAGCCCAGGATCTTAGCTAAGCAGGATGGAGCCATGACTTAGCTTAAGGTTTTAGGTTTAGATTGTTTTAGCTATTCCTCTAGATATTGTATGTTTTTAGAATTCTTAGTGTATTTCATTCTTGTTGTCTCTAGTACTTTTATGTCATTATGATTGATGGATTATGGTGATCATCATGGGACGGTTAGATGCTGTGATGTTTATTATCAGGTTATTATTGGAGTTTTCCCTAGATTGGTACATCTTACTTCGTCGTGTCTAATGACGAAGGCTGGACGTGTCCGACTCGTGTCCGATTATTCGGGAGCGGGTCGTGACAATAATCACCTATGAAATATTCTATATGTCTTAGTCACAATCAATTGTAAGATAATGATGAAGTGATCATCAACACAAATGTTTGTCCTTCCGATGGAGGAAAGACGAGAATTCATAAATAGGAATTCAAGCACGGTATAATTGAGCACAAATATGAATTTTCAAAGGCGATAGTAGAAGTCAAAGGAATTTTCACTAGTAGTAGTAGATTGAGATTCTAATATATATCCTAATGCAGGCTCGTTTGGGACAGTAACGTAACCAAAACAATTTATCTCGACCTACATGGGCCACCACAAAAATATGTCATGCCCCAGTTCCAAAATATACAGGAACTTGATGTAACACCCAGTTTTTCAAATGAGGGTAATTTTGAAATTTTACAATTATAATCATTTAATAAGGACATTTAAATTATATTATGAATTTTAGTGATTTTTAATTAATTTAAACCTAGTTAAAATATTGAATTATGCTTTAGATTTCGTGTGGACTGAGTCGACTTTTGTGTCGTATCCGTGTCCAAAACGGATATGAACACATTGCACGAGCAGCCACATGCGTGCCCTGCTGCTCGGGGGTATTTTCTTGCAGCACAGGCCACGTGGCCGCATGCTACTTGGCAGGGACATGGGGGCCACGACTGAAAAGTCAGCCCCCAATTCCCAGAGTTGTTCGTGTCGTGTCGGACACGATATGGCACGTGCACGCATTTTTGCCTACACTGGTTCAGGCGAAAAATGTGCCCTGATACGCACTTTGCGCGTGGATACGAGACTTCGTGGACACGACTCAGGCACCTAGACACATACCCTGACACCCCACCTAGCTACTGACATATGCACGAGACCCAAGGATGCGTGTGTCGTGTCCTACACTAGCCGACACAGCCCTACGAGCTCACTGATACTATGTTTTCTGTTTTAAAATAAATTTCTCTGTTTCGTCACTTGTGTCCACTGTATGGACACGTGGACACCCTCCACACAAGCACACACATGACTGACACCTCGGTACACGTGTTTCCCTAATATGTTTTGGGTTTACCTATCCTAATTTGGTCGGGTTCTTATATTAGTGATATTGGGTGGAATGAAGTAGTTCACTGAGTTAGTTCGATATGAACTCTGGATTTAAGTTTGGTTTTGTATCGGTTAACGAAGTTTAGATTCAAGTTGCTAATGAATTGGTTTCGAAATTTGAATATATATACATAATAATTCATGTATCTTAACTATACATTCGAAAACGGTTTTTTTTTATTTGAAATGAGATGGATTCAGGATTTTAAAATCTAGGAATGTTGGTTTTGTTTGGGTTTGATATTTTGGGGATTTGATTACATGTTCAGAGGATTACTTATTCAGATGTTGGTAGATGTTCAGTCCCCTCATTCTTGGTTCAGTCCAAGCCTTTACAAGTTCAAGTTTGGTTGGGGTTCAGTCAAAACCTGAGTTTACATATGGAAAAGTTCCTGAGATTCAAATGAACCCTCATGAGTAGTCCCTGCATTGTTATAACATGTACTGCCCAACCTTAGTGTGCCTAAATTGATCAACCTCCCTTTTTCACTACATGCATATGGTGTATATATATATATATATATATATATATATATATATATATATATATATATATATATATATATATATATATATATATATATATATATATTACATATGGAAAAGTTCCTGAGATTCAAATGAACCCTCATGAGTAGTCCCTGCATTGTTATAACATGTACTGCCCAACCTTAGTGTGCCTAAATTAATCAACCTCCCTTTTTCACTACATGCATATGGTGTGTATATATATATATATATATATATATATATATATATATATATATATATATATATATATATATATATATATGTTATGTATGCATGAGGGATGATAATAACTTGAAATTGTGTGAGTTTTGAATGTTTAAACTTTGTATATAGATTATAGGAGTGGTGGCATTTTATATCTCCCATATATATATATATATATATATATATATATATATATATATATATATATATATATATATATATATATATATATATATATATATATATATATATATATATAATGGGTCGAGAGCGGGGCTCCCCTCGGTTCCCGAGCGGGGTCTCTGCCGCGCCGGCTTTTCCCCCCTCCTCGCCTCTCCGGCGTTCGTCCCCGCCCCGGCCGGGGTCTGGTGGGTGGGTTGGCCAGTCGGCCTCCCCGGGCCGGCCACTCCTTTCGGCCTCTTCGTCCCCCTCGGCGGGTCGAGCCCCGCTTGGCCTTCCCCCCTGTGGAGCCCCCCGCCCCTCGCCGGCCTTTCGCCGGGTGGCCCGCCGGGATTCGCCTGGCCCCCCCTGTGGGGCTCCCCTTCCCCCCTCCTCGCTGGCCCCCCGTCGCGCAGATCCCCCGTCTCCCATCTCCCTGCCCCTCCTTTCCCCGCCGGCGTCGTCGTCGTCCTCGTCCGCAGCGGCGTAGCCGGCCTCGGCGGGCCCGTGCCGCGGGTGTCTCTCCTCCTGGCGCGACCGTCCTCTCTCCCCTCCTCCTGTTGCATCCGCTGCGGCTCCGATGGAAGCGTCTCCCCTTCCTCCGTCCCCCCCCCCATCCCGGCGTTTCCTCCACTCGCCGCCCCTCTCTCCTGGAAGGCGCCCCCCTCCGCCGCGCCCTCTGGTCCCCCCACCTTGGCCTCGCCCGACGCAGCCCCTTCCTGCAGCGTCGTCTCTCCTCCGGAGCGCTCCCCGGCGTTGGTGGCTCCGTTCGGCGTGGCCATCTCCGGGGCTGGCGACCCGAGCCTGACGGCGTCCTCGTCGCCCCCGCCCCCTTCCGTTGTTGCGCGGTGCGGCGGCCTCTCCGCTGCCGCCCCTCCGCCCGCGAGCTCCGAGATCTCTGCGTGGATGGCTCCTCCACCTCCTTACGATCTCCGGAGCTTCCGGCGCGCGCTGGAGGCCACTACCCCCCTGCCGCTTTTGACCGGCCCAGCTTCGCCGGTTCCTCTCCCATCCCCAGCGCTTCCCCTCGTTCCAGACTGGTGCCTTGGGTCGCCTCCCCGCGGCGGCGCCTCGTCCGTCCGGCTCTGCCCCCTCCGGCCCCCTGGCCCTCTCCCGTGGCCATCCTCCTTACCGGAGCTTCCCCCTCGCCGTCTCCCTCCCCGCCCCTCGGCCTTCCCTTCCTCTTCCCCCTCCCGGGCGGTCGTCTCCCCGACCTGGCCCCCCCCGGGTTTCCGCCCGGAGCCCACACCCCCGCGCCCCCTCTCCCGGAGTCGCGCTCCCCTCAACCCCTCCTTAGTCGTCTGCCCCGGTCCCCCCCGGCCGTCTCGCCCCCCCGGTCCAGTGCGTCGGCCCCCCTCCCGGCGGTGGCCCCCTCGGCGTCTCGTCGGCGGGGGACTCGCGGACCTTTGCGTCGCCCGCCCTCGTGCTCCGGCGCCGCGCACCGGGCCCCGCGCCGGCCACCTTGGGCCCCACGCCCATCGCTTTGGGCGCCGCGCCTTCACGTGCCTTCTTGGGTCGCGCGCCTGGCGCTTTCCCCCCCCACGCGACGGTCTCATTTTTCAAAATTTGAATTTCGGTTTCAAATTTTAAAAAAAAAAAAAAAAAAACTAATCCCTAGGGCCGTGCGCCCACACCCGCTCCTTAGGTTTTAATTTCTGACTTTTTTTGTACTGCAATCATGTTATCAGAGCGAGTTTTGTGTTTCTCGGCTCTGTCACCTCGTGTATGCTCTTTTTGAGCTTTTCTTTTATCACCCAAAATTTCCTTCGGTTAAAATATATATATATATATATATATATATATATATATATATATATATATATATATATATATATATATATATATATATATATATATATATATATATATATTTATTTATTTTTTTTATTTTTTTTTTTGAAAACCTCCACTCTTTATTAATCACAGGCTCAAAATGCCGAAGCCTGAAGGGAGTACAATGCAAAAATATAATATATTATATTATATATATATATATAATATATAATATATATTATATATATATAATATATATATATTTTATATATATATATATTATATATTTTTTTTGAAAACCTCCACTCTTTATATAATATATATATATTATATATATATTATATATATATAATATAATTATATATTTTTTTTCTATATATATATATATATACTATATATATATATATATATATATATATATATATATATATCTATAATAATATATATATATATATAGATATATATATATATCTATATATATATATATATATTTTTAATATAATATATATAGAAAAATATATATAATATATTTCTATATATATATATATATATATATATATATATATAATTTATATATATATATATATATCTATATATATATATATATTATATATATATAATATATATTCTATATATATAATATATATTAATATCTATATATATATATATATATATATATTATATATATATTATATATATATATATATATATATATATATATTATATATATATATATATATATCTATATATATATATCTATATATATATATATATATATATATAACATTTGTGGGTTAGTGATGGGTTAAATGAATAGGTATATATATACATGTGAGGCCATGACTACTTAGGCTATATAGGTATGTCTATATATGTAGTGAGTTTTGCCTATATATGATGCATGTTGTATATATAGGATATTAGTGATAAGGAAGCTATATAGCATTAGATACCATAATGTGGGATTGCATATAGGGGTATTTATGAAATAAGGTTATGTGGAATGGATGGGATATATGTGATAAGGAGAGTGGGTTAAGGTTGTGACATTACATATTATACATTACACATATATGTATATGTGTAATGTCTATATAGATTATGTTGTAGGTTATGTGTGGTATGGAATATGGTTATGAATTAGAGTGAGTTAGAGTAGGGGCCCTAGTGTAGTAGTTTACATCCATGTTATGTGTAAATGCCCATATAGATATATGTGGTTTACCTAAGATGTGTGTTATGGTATAGGAAGAGTTGAGTAGATAGTTTACCTTTGACCTAGAGTTGACCAAAAGTCAACATTAAGCCTAAATGGGACCAATTGACCCTTGCTAGCCTAAGTTTGACCAGTTGACCAAGATAGTGTTATTGTTGGCCTAGTTTGACTAGATGTTGACTTGGGTTGACCTAGAATTGACCAAGTTTGACTTTAACCTAGATTAACATAGAAATCATGTAGATTGCATCGTAAACTTTATTTACCTTATTTTAACACCAATATAACCTGTACTGCTCTATTTAGGGCATTGTGACTCCGGTGCAGACATCTGATATTACACTACTCTTTTCAGAGTATCAGGCGAGTACATTCTCTGATAGTTCTCTCATTTACTTGTCAATTACTGTACTTCAGTTCTAGTTAGTTTTATGTGATTCTCTGTTACAACACGTATGGATATTTCTGGATTCACGTATGCGACACACATACCATCTTGTCTGGCCTCTATTACTGGAATTATTGTTGGTATCATCATGTCTGACTTATATTATTGGAATTATTCTGGAATCATTGCTGGTATCATCATGTTTGGCTGGACTCATATTGATTCTCGTGTCAAATTATGGATTTACTTGTATTGTGGGGTAGAGAAATATTGAGTAAGACATATAGACATACCCCAAATCTGGAATCTCCAAACTGGAATCTACTGGAAGCATAGCCATCCCACACTTGGCCGAGTATGCGATGTGCCTGATACCTATAGCCGTTTACATGTCGATCTCGGTATTTTAAAATACACTGTTAGAGTATAGCTGGTCTCACCTGGATTCTTGATCATGACTAGAATCATCTTGTACTGGATTCATTGTATTAGATTCGTCTCGTACTGGATTTACATTGGATTTACACTTGTCTTACATTTACTGTCTGGACTTATCATGTACTCTAGTTCAGCTAGAATCTTATTTTATAGTCTTCGTTGCCATGATTCTTCTTTGTTTTACTTATCTACTTTTCTTGTATCTTAACTGTTTCTCTATACCATCACCTGAATATAACTACCATGTTCATCAATAAAACTGTCTATAACTGCTTTTAGTTCTCTGTCATTTACTTGGGTTTTCTAGATGAATTGTGCTCGTTCCTGTCCTGACTGGACCTGTTGCAAATATTACAGATGATTATCCTGAGGACATTTGCCCTACTTCCTTGGAGCAGGAGATGGCTTAGCTACCTTTGGCCCCGACACTCAGGAGTGATCGGAAGACTAGCTAGTAGACTTGGTTTAGTTTCATGTTTTAGAATTTGAATTGTAATAAGTTGAGATATTGTTTTGTTTGAGATTGTTTGAGATTATTATTATTTAGTAGTTAGTTTGTTGTTGTTATTTAGTCTTAGTTATAAACTTCTGTGTTATCATATCGTGCTTAGACTGTGATTGAGATTTCATTATATCTATACTTGTCCTCCGTTCGGAGTTGAGATTTTGACAAGTACATTATAATTACATGAGTTGTTGATTAGATAGTAACCTAGGACAGCGTTCTACCGCCGACTGCGATGTAGGCTGGACGTATCCACTTTTCGTGTCCCTACATTGGGTGCGGGTCGTGACACATTTTAGTGGTAGCCCATACAGGTCGAGTTATGTAGCGGTATTCGAACTAGAGTATCACTACAGCCTGCGATAAGATTGAGAGATAGGCTTTAACGGAGAGGTACTCAATCACAGTTAGGAAAAATTCAGCTTTAATTCAAGCCATCTACATATCTACTGATTTACCTTCTTGAAATAAACTATCCTAATTTGATTATCGATTCCTGCTCAGTAATGACTTCCTTGTTCGATCTGTCTTCAGGATGGTGGAGACACGATCACATCGCTTGGTACAGCAGCCGCTGGAGGGATCTGCCACCTCTCATCCAGTGCAGCAGGATGCTGGGACTGTAGCACCTTCTGTTCCTGATCAGACAGGAACGATGCAGCGATTGGGGGTATGCCTCCACTTTTTCGGAGGACAATACCAGTCATTCCAGAGATGCTCCAGCAGCAGCAGCCGCCTTCAGGATCCGTTGACGCAGTCCAACTGTTCACTTTCTTCCAGTAGTTCATGGAGGGCCCAGCAGGCCCAGCAGTAGCGTCAGACGGTAGAGTTCAGTCGGGCATCAATCTGGCCCTGACGGTAGTTGAGAGGGCAGCAGCTCAGCCTTCGATAGTTCAGCAGCCACATCAGTCTAAGGAGAAGGACATCCACGATTTTCAGAAGATGCACCCGCAGGATTTTCAGGGGTACAGAAGGCATCATGTACGCAGATGAGTGGATTGAGCACATGGAGGAGATCTTCAGGCTGGCAAAGTTTCCAGCGAGGCTACAGATCGAGGCGGCGGCCAGTATGATGTAGGATTTGGCTCGACATGGTACCAGACAGACCGAGGGTTGGTACCGTTGGGCAGACCTGGACAGCCTTCAAGTAGCTGTTCAAGGAGAATTTTTCCCAACGCAGCGCTTGGTGCCCTCGAGACACAGTTCGAGACTTAGTACAGGGCAGTCAGACTATCGAGGAGTACGCCGGAGAGTTCTGCCGTCTGGATAGGTTTGTTGAGGGATTATCTGAGGTGACAAAGGCCCAGAGGTTCAGGAAGGGGCTAGTCAAGGAGGTGAAGTCCTACACCAAGAGTGCCCGCAGCGCCACTTTTGAGGAGATCCTGGTAGGAGCTCTAGCAGCGGAGGATGACTTGAGCTGAGGCTCAACAGAGGTCGGGACTTTCAGGGCCAGCCAGCAGCAGTGGAGGCCATGCCAAGAGGCCTCATGTATAGATTCAGCAGACACAGGCACCAATAATGGTTCAGCAGGTGCAGCATCAGTATCGAGGTCAGGACCTGAAGACGATCAGTTGTTCCTACTGCAGGAAGTTGGGACACCAGGGAGCAGTGTAGAAAGAGGCTGAGGTTGCTATTTCTGTGGGTCTGAAGCCCACCAGAAGAGGGATTGTCCAGTTGCACCTCCTTTTGAGGGAGCTAGGACACCTGTAGCTCAGCACCAGGGGTGGAGCTTTGCGATGGCGGTTGAGGGAGCGACGCTGCAGGTGATGGGTTAGCAGGTTTGACCTCCTGTTTTTCTCTTCCACTTCATGTGTGATTCGATTAGTACTGCCAGGATATGCTGTGATATGTTAGATAGCGTAGTTACCCTGATCGAGACAGTAGAATCACGACCAGTAGGACTGTGTTTGCATGTTATCTTTTGACCTTATTTTATTGGGGGTTTGACCTAGTAGGAGTACGATCATCTTAATTTCGAGGACGAAATTCTTCTAAGGGGGTAGAGTTGTAACACCCAATTTTATAAATAAGGATAATTTGAAATTTTGTAATTATAATCATTTAATAAGGACATTTAAATTATATTATGATTTTTAGTAATTTTAATTAATTTAAACCTAGTTAAAATATTGAATTGTGCTTTGGATTTCATGTGGACTGAGTCGACTTTCGTGTCGTGTCCGTGTCCAAAACGGATACGAACACGTGCACGAGCAGCGCGCGTGCCCTGCTGCTCGGGGTGTTTTCTTGTAACACAGGCCACGTGGCTGCATGCCACTTGGCATGGACGTGGGGGCCACGACTGACAAGTCAGTCCCCAATTCCAAAGCTGTTCGTGTCGTATCGGACACGCTATGGCACGTGCACATATTTTTGTCTATACTGGTTCAGGCGAAAAACGTGCCCTGATATGCACTTCGCGCGTGGACACGCGACCGTGGACACGACTCAAGCACCTAGACACATACCCTGACACCCCACCTAGCTACTGACATGTACACGAGACCCAAGGATGCGTGTGTCGTGTCCTAGACTAGCCGGTACAGCCCCACGAGCTCACTGATACTGTGTTTTCTTTTAAATAAATTTCTCTGTTTGGACACTTGTGTCCACTGTATGGACACGTAAACACCCTCCACACATGCACACATGACTGACACCTCGGTACATGTGTTTCCCTAATATGTTTTGGGTTTTTCTATCCTAATTTGGTCGGGTTCTTATATCACTGATATGGGTGGAATGAAGTAGTTCACTGAGTTAGTTCGATATGAACTCTGGATTTAAGTTTGGTTTTGTATCGGTTAACTAAGTTTAGATTCAAGTTGCTAATGAATTGGTTTCGAAATTTGAATATATATACATAATAATTCATGTATCTTAACTATACATTCGAAAATAGGTTTTTTTCATTTGAAATAAGATGAGTTCAAGATTTTGAAATCTGGGAATGTTGGTTTTGTTTGGGTTTGATATTTTGGGGATTTGATTACATGTTCAGAGGATACTTTTTCAGAAGTTGGTAGATGTTCAGTCCCCTCATTATTGGTTCAGTCCAAGCCTTTACAAGTTCAGGTTTGGTTGGGGTTCAGTCGAAGCCTGAGTTTACATATGGAAAGTTCCTGAGATTCAAATGAACCCTCGTAAGTAGTTACTGCATTGTTATAACCTGTTCTGCCAAACCTTAGTGTGCCTAAATTGATCAACCTCCTTTTTTCAGTACATGCATATGGTGTGTATATATATATAGTTATGTATGCATGAGGGATGATGATAGCTTGAAATTATGTGAGTTTTGAATGTTTAAACTTTGTATATAGAGTATGAGGTGGTGGCATTTTATTCTCCCTTATATATATATATATATATATATATATATATAATATAGATATATATATATATAATATATATTATATAATATATATATATATATATATATATATATTATATATAATAAATAAAATATATTATATATATAAATATATATATATATATATATTTTTATTATTTATATATATAGATATATATATATATATATATATATATATATATACATTTGTGGGTTAGTGATGGGTTAAATGTATAGGTATATATATACATGTGAGGCCATGACTACTTAGGCTATATAGGTATGTCTATATATATGTAGTGAGTTTTGCCTATATATGATGCATGTTGTATATATAGGATGTTAGTGATAAGGAGGCTATATAGCATTAGATACCATGATGTGGGATTGCATATAGGGGTATTTATGAAATAAGGTTATGTGGATGGATGGGATAGAATGGTATGGGATATATGTGATAAGGTAGAGTGGGTTAAGGTTGTGACATTACATATTATACATTACACATATATATATGTGTAATGTCTATATAGATTATGTTATAGGTTATGTGTGGTATGGAATATGGTTATGAATTAGAGTGAGTTAGAGTAGGGGCCCTAGTGTAGTACTTTACATCTATGTTATGCATAAATGCACATATAGATGTATGTGGTTTACCTTAAATGTGTGTTATGGTATAGGAAGAGCTGAGTAGATAGTTTACCTTTGACCTAGAGTTGACCAAAAGTCAACATTAAGCCTAAATGGGACCAATTGACCCTTGCTAGCCTAAGTTTGACCAGTTGACCAATATAGCCTTGTTGTTGACCTAGTTTGACTAGATGTTGACTTGGGTTGACCCAGAATTGACCAAGTTTGACTTTGACCTAGATTAACCTAGAAATATGTAGATTGCATTGTAAACTTCATTTACCTTATTTTAAACACATTATAATCTGTACTGCTCTATTTAGGGCATTGTGACTCCGGTGCAGACATCTGATATTACACTACTCTTTTCAGAGTATCAGGCGAGTACATTCTCTGATAGTTCTCTCATTTACTTATCAATTACTGTACTTCAGTTCTAGTTAGTTTTATGTGATTCTCTGTTACAATACGTATGGATATTTTTGGATTCATGTATGCGACACACATACCATCTTTCTGGCCTCTATTACTGGAATCATTGTTGGTATCATCATGTCTGGCTTCTATTACTGGAATCATTATAGAATCTTTGCTGGTATTATCATGTTTGGCTGGACTCATCTCGATTCTCGTGTAAAATTCTGGATTCACTTGTATTGCGGGGCGGAGAAATATTGAGTAAGACATGTAGACATATCCCAAATCTGTAATCTCCAAACTGGAATCTACTGGAAGCATAGCCATCCCACACTTGGCCGAGTGTGCGATGTGCCTGATACCTACAGCTGTTTACATGTCGATCTCGGTATTTTAAAACACACTGTTAGAATATAGCTGGTCTCACCTGGATTCTTGATTATGACTAGAATCATCTTGTACTGGATTCATCTTGTATTAGATTCGTCTCGTACTGGATTTACATTGGATTTACACTTGTCTTATATTTACTGTCTGGACTTATCATGTACTCTAGTTCAGCTAGAATCTTATTTTACAGTCTTTTTGCCATGATTCTTCTCTTGTTTTACTTACCTTACTTTCCTTGTATCTTAACTGTTTCTCTATACCATCACCTGAATATAAACTACCATGTTCATCAATAAAACTGTCTATAACTGTTTTATAGTTCTCTGTCATTTACTTGGGTTTTTTAGATAAATTCTGCTCGTTCCTGTCCTGACTGGACCTGTTGAAAATATTACAGATGATTGCCCTGAGGACATTTGCCCTACTTTCCTTGGAATAGGAGATGGCTTAGCTACCTTTAGCCCCGACACTCAGGAGTGATCGAGAGACTAGCTGGTAGACTTGGTTTAGTTTTCATGTTTTAGAACTTGAATTGTAATAAGTTGAGATATTGTTTTGTTTTGAGATTATTATTATTTAGTAGTTAGTTTTGTTGTTGTTATTTAGTCTTAGTTATAAACTTCTGTGTATCATATCGTGCTTAGACTATGAGATTTCATTATATCTATACTTGTCCTCCGTTCGAAGTTGAGATTTTGACAAGTACATTATTAATTGCGTGAGTTGTTGATTAGATAGTAACCTAGGACAGCGTTCTACCACCGATACTGCGGCGTAGGCTGGACGTACCCACTTTTGTGCCCCTACATTGGGTACGGGTCATGACACTTGAGGCGCGAGCATGCAAGCTAATACGATCTAGGATAAGTTCCCCATTTAATGGACTTATCCCTAGACGTACTACGCTGTCAAGGGTACTAAAAGTAACCGATCATCTATATCTCAATCCATAATAAAGCGAATATCAAGAACGAACATAATATATTGAAGTTGCGCCTGAGGATAGACTCTTCGGCTGAGTCAAGAGAGACCTCCCATTGCTCTGCTCTTCATGTCGCACTTGCTCTTTGGCTTTGGTTTTCGTGAATGCATTTTCGTAAATATTTTCGATGGTTTTCATGGCTTGCGTTTTCGAACTCCGCATTCGTATCAAACTCTTTGAATGGTACAGTGTTCTAATTAGTTGCTTGTGCAATTGCAGGTGATCGCTTTGGCGACGTCTAAGTGCGGCCAACCAGTCCTTCGCCTCAAGTAAGACTAATGTGATGGCTGACCTCCTTCCCCTCGACCCTCTGATTTCAAATCAAACATGAAACACAAAATTGCATACTTGTATTCATAGTGTAGAATCAATAAATTGTGGCACGATTCTTCACGAACACTCGCTATAGAACCGCTATAACATAAAACTGATGCATGCTTAGTTGCTATAGATCTGTGCAAAATAAAGATTGAATCGATTAACGAATGTTGTAACGATAAGACGGCATACATTGAAAATGGGCTATCTCTCAAAGATTTCATAGACCATGCTTGAATAATTAATTTTAGTCTAGCACGGTCATGGACAACTTGTGCACAAGGTTTCGCTTCCATGAACGGCAACCCGAGGCCACGGGACCGTTTCGGCCTAGGAGGAATGCAAGGTAGCTGTGCTTGATGCTAGCATAGGTCATTCGAAACTTTCAATGGGGCTAGCTACCCGCGCTGAAAGGGTCGCCGACTCGACCAAGCTATACGTCCAAGATGGCTTGAATTGCCAATGACCCCCACTTGCACACTATTTACAAGTTTTTGTTATAAATCTGACAGGGAAGGAACATGGTAAGTTACGCTGCAACGGCACGCTCTCCCGTGGGTAAGATTTATCATAGTTATGTTATATTGCCTATCGAATGCTTGTCTCTTAACATGTTAACATGCAAATCGATCAAGATGGTTAGAAATATCACAAAATAGCTAACATGTTTATAAAACTGCTTGAACAAATGAGAGCTTGAGTTTAAATTAGTCACTCGCTAGTATATATGATCGTACTGACCCTTGCTCTCTACAGGTGCTATGAATCAGAAGGAATGCACCAACTAACCAAGGCGACGTTCGCATTTTGCAGCTTCGACCGTGCGTCGAAGACTCTTGTTGCACAACTTTGAAGACTCTCTGCAAACAGTCCAAGAAGATGTCTCGACTTCCCTCTATCCCAGGTGGCTGGAGTACTTTTGTCGTAAATTGAGGGATATAATGTATGGAATGACTTTCTCATCGGCGTTCATTTTGTAATCGAGTGATGTTGTAAGCCCGTACGGCATGATTGTAATAGAGTCTTGTAAATAATGTCTATTATCAATAAAAATGCAAAATTTCTCTGTCTCAATGTGTTGTTCAATTTCTTTACGTACTCATTTAGATGTTGTATTTCGGATAACCTTATGACTATGCCTTGTGCGATCGTAACCTAGGTTCGCACGACATCACGCCCGGGGGACGACTATCGATTCTTCGGAATCGGGGCGTGACATAATGGTATAACTATTGATTCTTCGGAATTGGGGCATAACAACTACTCCCAAGTTGTGGTGCATCACCTCCGAAAGAAGGCCTGGACCTTGAACAAGTCTGTTGGTAGACTCCTTCTAGTGAAGTAGCTCGTCGGCCACCTCTAGATGAAGAAGAGGAAGAAGCTGGAGTACCTTTTCAGCTTAATGTTGTGTAAACCGAAGCAAAAGGTAACTCATCTTTCATCAGGAGTTTGTCGTCCAAAATACTATTGATTTGACATAGTAGTTTGCAGCCTTTGTAATACAGACTGCTTTGATGAAGCATCAACTATTCTAGAGCAATAGTAGATGATAATATTTGCACAGTGGTGTCCATGAGTGGACACTGCTGTGGCAGAAGAAACTTTCCTCAATTTATGCTTGCAATGAATCACGTCGCACAAACATTTGAAGGATGATCGACCTCCAAACCCCTATTATGCACATAGACTGAGTCTGCACATGAGTTTGTTGACAACATTTGTACTCGCTGACCTATTTCATGTACATGGGAACACATAATACTTAGGTCATGAGTAGATTTAGAAGGCGGACCCATTTTGTGTCCATTGGAAAGCAATATACATGAGTCCACTGTTGTGTGAAAGGCGCATGTAAGTTTGGAGCGCATAGACTGCAGTCTGTAAAGCATGTCATCTTCTGCATGTATGAATCTAAGTAGCACATGCTTATAAAAATTTGGTTATGTGCCTTAGACTTCTTGGTAGTTGACACGTCAGCATCCAGAGCAGTACCTTCCTGACGCATAGTGGCAGATGGCAAGGCACATGTCAGTACAAGGTACAGTAATTTGAACACGTGCAGTGGTATCATATGATGTGCATGGATACTTATAACAGAAGGCATGGTTATGTGAAGCTTTAGCTTTGCTTGCTTCCTTTGTAAAAGATATGTCATGTATGACTTTGTGATGTGTCACATGTCTTGTATTAGTCTAAGCCATAGGTTGTACTACATGCTTTCCCAGTCTAATCTCTAACTTTTTAGAGCTTGTAATAAGATCATCGTGTTGATAATAAGTGCATCAATTCTACGTAAATCAATAGAATACTTCTTCTTTCTGATTCTAATTCCTCCTTAAGTTTAGCATTTTTTAGTGCTTTTCTCAATGCATTCAAGTACCTCATGCAATTTAAACTCAAGTGTAGATATCTCACCAGAATTATCAGGAAAATAAGTGTGTCTAATATCATTCAATAAGCAAGTAATCTTTTCATTCTCAAGCTTATATAATAGGATATCCTTTTTAGTTTGCTTATACTTATCTAAAACTTTCATATGTTCTTTAAGAAGATCAATGAAAGCAACAGAAAGTTCATCATAAGAGAATTCTTCAAATAAATGATTATTTTGTACCTCATTTGTGTCTATTGCCATAAGATATAGATTTGCAGCTTGACAAGGTATTTCTTCTTCTTCGGAGTTGCTTGCTTTATTTCACACCATACGCTTGTGTTATTTACTTGCGAGATGACGATCTTCCTTTGTTAGATCATTCGTAATGATTCTCTTTTCAGTAGGGCAATCTTTCATCATGTGGCTTTGTCTTCTACAGTTGTAGCAAACAACCTCTTCCTCATATAAGGGGTTACGTTGCACCTCAAATCCCAATGATATAAGACACATATTTGCAGCATTTTCAGGATTTTCTTCTTTGGAGTTGCTAGCTTACCAGTTCTAATGAGTAGCTTCAGTAATTTCCAGATTTCATGAGATGTTGTGCAAGTAGTAATACGATTGAATATATTATGCCTATATCACAATAAAGAGCATCTATTACTTTTGCATCAAGGCTAGATAACTTCTTTTCTTCCTTCGTGTAATTATCACATGGCTTGTCAATGTAGCCAATGATAACATATGACCCTAAATCAAAATCAAGTGATTTTAGAAAGAAGCTCATATTTTCAGTACGTGTAGCTGGTACCATCAAATAGGGGTGGCCTATTTGTCGATTGGCCTTCACCATTGTTGGCATAAATGGATCTAATAGATGCCATATTTAATAAGAATCTACTATAAGGATGTTAAGCTTGATAATAGAGTCCTTGCTCTAATACCACTTGTAGGTCGTGAGGCAATTCTAGAGGGGGTGAATAGAGTGCACTGGAAATTATCCACTATTAAAAAATATAAAGGCACTATACCAACTAAATAATATAATAAGTACAGATAAGGAAATTGGAAGTAAATTTCAGATAGCAAATGCAAACAACGAGATTTTATATCGATATCCCTCATGGAGGACTAGTCTTGTCTCGAGAACTCTTGCTTGGTGTTGACTTCACTATAAGTGAAACACAAGCTTTGATCTGAAGGGCTGGTGACTTCTTACAAACTCCATATGCTTTGATCGAAGGGTACGATGACTTCAACTACAACAAGCTTTTGATGTGAAGAGCTTATCGACTTCAAACAACAATGTAGAGACAACACTTGGAAATCCAACCTTTACAACTCTAATAGACTTTTAACCGAGATCGCAGCTTTGGCATACTAAAAGGTTAGGAGTTGGTTTCTTGGAGATGGAAATGTTAAAGCTCAGAATAGATAAGAAGGTTGAATATGAATTTGTAAAAAATAATAGGGAATTCAAGCCTATTTATAGGTTTACTAGGGACCGAGTTTGGTCCCCTAACGTTCATAAATTCGAACGTTAGAGCCTGGTCGTTAAGAAGAGCAGGCTGACCAGGGAATTAGGTTTTATCCTGTGTCACGACCCGCACCCGGTATAGGGACACAAGTGTGTGACAGCGCCCAGCCTACGTTGTAGTATCGACGGTAGAACGATGTCTAAATCTACTAAGTTAGCAGTGAATATAATAACATGTCAATATATATCTCCAATTGGAGGACAATAATGATATAGCATACTCAATCATAAATCTATGAGGAAGATATAAAGGCACGATAAAAGATACTGACATAAAGAAAACATCCAGGAGTGCAAAGTATCATAAAACATATCCAGAGTCGAATATATCAATACAAGTCTGAATAATAATAGCAGGCTAATCAGAGAGTGCTGGAGACATATCTAGTACAAGCCTAGTTTACTAGGTCGCTACTACAGTCTCCTCTACTGGAACTAGGCCATGTTGTGCTAAAGTCCCTTGATCTAAGCCCACTACGTCCTGCGGACCATAGTAGGTGGTGCACTCGTCCTCGTCATCGTCTGAAAAATATATCCAATTAAGATTGGAGCGAAGTACATTTCCAACAACGGTTCCAGAATATGATATGGACTATGTAACAGTAAATAAAGAGAATATACAAAAAAATATCGACATGTACATGAGCATGGCATATATGGAAATACTGTAAGTAAAAAGGGAAATAGGAATCATCATGTACAGTAAAATCAGGAAATACCATCTAAGTGAATGAGTACTAGTTTCAACAAGTGACCGACTTGGGAACTTGCACAGGAAATATGGCCTGGCTAGTCATACGTGCGGTGTATGACTAACACTCACGAAAAAACAATATCATGCACGGGAAGGGTATGGTCACATGTCTACACTACTACTCCCCGCTCCGACTGGTACAACGGATCCAATCATGGTACGTTATGACACGGGATACTCTGAGAAGATAGCTAATCCTCTCAGGAATCGGTGTCTATACAATGCACAAGAATAATCACGGGGCTTATACAGGGTATACCAATACACGAGAATAATATCTCATGACGGGATCCGGGAAATACCAATCCGTGTAACCAATGTGTCGAGAATTCAAGGTTATCTACACTAAATACATGAAACACAGAAAATACCATAAATGAAAAATTATCAGAGAATGTACTCGCCTGAAATCTGGTATGAAATATCAACGACGTTCGATACGGTGTCTCGAAGACCTAAATATGGAATATTATATCAATACCATGTTTTGGAATAAAAACAAGTCAAACTAGTCCAATTCTAGGTCAATAAGTCAATTTTAGGTCAACTTGATCAAACTGGTTAACCTTGGGTCAAATTAGTCATTCCTAGATTGTATGAGTCTATTTCTAAGGTTTTGAGTCCATACACAAGGTATCTAGGCTATACTAGTTATCCTAAGATACTAGAGTAGCTTATTACCTATTACCTATATTATGTAAGACTCATTACCTATACATGTTATACCTATTTCCTATCTAATGTATTACCTGTACCTAGGTATTACCACAATACCTATACTTATACCCTTACATAACCTATTTATAGGTAATGCCCAATACCTATTGTATTATATATCTATATCACCCCTAGTCTAGGCTAAACTCTAATTTTTCATATAGGTAGCCCACAATATATCCTAACATTACCAAACCCCCTCTCATAGATTACATCTCATTACCTATACATATATATTACCTATATTACTTAGGTAAAACTTCTAACCTCAGTGCATAGGTGAACCTATAATCTAGGTAAACCTAACCCTCACACTACCCTACCTGTGTGAACACAGGCCTTGGCCTGCCAATACCAAGGCCAAACCCTTGGCTGCCACTTGGTGGCTTAGACAGGGAAGTGAGTCCCCTGTCAAAACCTGCCCTGCCCTAAATCCTATTTGCACTCAAGTTTTTCCCTCTGAAACTCTCAAAATCTGATATTACTAACTAGACAGGGAGTCCTTTTCCATCTCCTGTGTACTTGTTGCACAGGTTCATGACCTGTCTACCTCTGATGATAGCCTATCCGACCTTGCATTCCTAATGCCTTGGCATTCCTCATAAACCTGGAACCCCTATAGGCTTGTTAGGCTAAAGCCCCAAGCTGTTTGAGCCCAACTGGTTTACTCGAGCCCCAAACAGCTCTCCTGGCCTCTTAACTGATCCCCCTCTAACTTCTATTTAGCTGCTACTAACAGCAGCTTGCTACTGCTGCTACTGCTCTAGTGCGCAGGAAATTCCTGTTGTTCCAACTGTTGGGTGACTTTCCCTAACTCTTGTGCACTAATGCACACATATCTACTTATTGTCAAGCCTTGGCTTCACACATACACACACACATATATATATACATATAAATGACTCACAACACAGTTAGCTATCCTCCCTAGCTTCCTACATGTCCTACTTCACCTAGACTGAACACAACCTATGTGTTCTAATATGACACACTTAAATCCCCATCTTAACTATTCACCACTGTTCTATTACATTACTCCCCAGAGTCCCACACAACATGAATACACTCACATCTATTCATATACAGGATATATACATATATAGATTACACACATAGCTATACATACATCTATATGTATAAGACCCAAAAATCACTTATATGTACACAATATGTATGTATTTAGGATACCTACATGTATATATATCATACTATATATAAAAGGACACCATATATATATATATATATATATATATATATATATATATATATATATATATATATATATATATATATTATATATATATATATATAACAATCACACACATCAATATGCCCACATATTAGGCCTAATATCAAACTAAAGCATATTAACATACACTTGGTGTGCACCACCTCTGTATCGCACTAATCCACGATACGGCCAAGATACCTATTCCATACCTTGTCTGAATTCTACCAACTCCTATAGGCAAGTCTAAAATAAGTAGACACGTATAATTATTGAGTCCCTAGGCTAGTATCAAGTGCCATGTGAAATAGTGTATGTGTAGAACATGTGTAGGAGTCCAAAAACCCTCCAAATTAGTCATGTGTCCTATCGTATCAAGACATGACCTATACGTATCCATTTGTGGATACGAAATAGACACACACTACCCAATCTACACTAGTGAGGCCTATCAAACCTAGTGTCAAACACTTGGTGTGCCATTCTTGGAATTCCTTCAAAAATGACACAAAACTCATTCTAACTTCCAAATAGAGACTCATTAGTGCCTCATAACTCTTCCTATAGGTATCCCTAGTCCATGGGTGAATTCGTAGGGTTTATTATCACAAATAGGGTCTAAATGACAAGGAAAAAGAGGGTTATACCTATTGGAAGATGGATTTCCAATAAAAAGCCAAATGGACACGATCCAGACACGTAGCTCCTAGCAAGTGGACTCCTCTCCTTGCTCCTAGACTCCAAGCTCCTTCTTAGACTCTTCCTTGAGTAGAGAATGAGAGGAATAGATGGAGGATGGGATTTGGAAAAAACTAATGGAGGAATGGCTCCAAATAGAAAGAGCACCAAAATAGGGAAGATGGAGGCTTGAGGAATGAAATGAATGAAGTGAGGAACCTCCCCCACCCCCTTATGGCCGGCCACTTCTCCAAGGTTAGAGCCAATGCACTATGTCCATTTAGCCCTCTAATAGTTTTCTTATGGCTAATTAGTTGCATGAAAGAGTTTGGACCTATTTTGGTCAATAGTCTAATCTCTATTTTAACTAATTGGTCATAACTAATGAACCTAATGGGCCTAGTTGTCACACCTCATAACCAGAATACTGGAGAGCATGGGACAGACACAGCCAGCTACGTACATCGGAGTGCAACACACTTTACAATAAGGTCACAGTTGTCTAAATGCATGAGGGTTAATCTACAATCCATCAGTCCCTTATGGTCAAGAACAAGCCTAGTGTCTCAATATCAAGCAAGCAAATAGATGTTGCAAGATGTTAGATCATCAGACATACAAAAGTAAGGCGTCCTAAACATATATTCATATGATCATGAAGTTAGTCGTACAAAATACGAAGACGATGAAGAGTTAAGTCACACATGATCAACCCTAAGATTTGTCAATCATGTTACAGCCCGTAGGTAGACAGAAATAAAGTTGCAACACGAGCTAACACATGCTCCGCGACTAAACGCCTCAAATAAATAATTTACAGTAGAGTGGGAGAGCAAAATAAGAAACCTACTTTTTGCCTCGGTTACTCCTAGTGTTCACCATCTGGCTAAAAAGTAGTTAGATCCTCGGGTATCACTCCGAAATCTGGCCATACAAAACCAGCTGGATCAGACCCCAAAAAGAGCAAGTACCACAAGGGAGGCTCCACTTATGAACTAAATCCAGCATATAAAGAACTGATACGAGAACATAATTATAATAACATAAATGACAAGAGTTAAATGAATATACTTGCTTGCATCGGGAAGAACAAGAGGTGGAATATAATTCTCATATTAATCATGAGACAATCATTCAGGCACAGCCAATCAAGTCCTATGGTTTGCTATCATTAGCTAACTAGGGTAATCATAGGCCTAGTTACTAACAAGATGTAGTTGAGATATTCCCACAATCACAAGCCCTGCAGACTATCCAGGTTATCCAGGCAAAAGTTACGAGAGTTATCAAGTTACAAGAGTTATCAAGATTTTTGGTATACTTGAGTACTTAGGATACAAGAAGTGCAACACATGACGGTGTGCTAGAAATGCGCCCTACTCGATAGCAGGCTACAAGTCCACACGTGTGGCCGGGATAACGGGATCGCCTGTAACTGGAAAATCTCTTTATATGAGCTACTTGATCAATCTAGTCGTTTAACCTTGTCAGATTCATCATGAATTCCTGACCGTGGTAACCAGGAATTCACGTTCTAGACATGTTGCAAGACAAGACAGGTAGCTTGTACAACTACAGTCGAAAAATCAACCACGGGGTCAAGACAGGAGTTACACTAGCAAGACAGGAAATAGTTGTCGCAACATCAATCAAGGTTATACATGTCATGTCAGGTTTACTTGTCGTATCAAGAATACTTGTCAGGGGTGCACCTCGATAGGCCACTATCAAGATTATCAAGACGGATCATATCATGTTCAAGTTCAAGTTACTAGCCCAAGATTATCAAGTCGGATCATCGCAATTTAGGCCAAGTACAGAAAATATGGAAAGAAGATCAAGAACATCCATGGGTGTTTGAAACTATAAGTCGTCTATGAACTCCAGTTAAAGTGAGACATGAAGATTCTTGAAGCAAAGACAAAGATATACAACTTTTAATTTTGAGTTTTACAAGATTTTAGCTACAAAACAGCTTAAACAGGCAAAAAAGTCATTTAGATATCGCGCAACAGAGATTTGCGCAGGCACGCAAAAGCGCGCGACGCATGTGGAC
>JANAVB010021999.1:19318478-19533478 GCA_029216955.1 Iris pallida
TCAATGGCACAGTGTTCTAACTTTGCTTACGATTGCAGGTGATCGCGTAGGTGACATCTAAGCACGGCCACACCAGTCCTCGCCTCAAGTGAGACTAAGGTGAGTGGCTGAACCTCCTTCCTCTCGACCCTCTGATTTCAATCAAACATGAAACACAAAATGTGTATGCTTGTATTCATATTGTAGAATCAATAAATTATGGCACGATTCTTCACGACACTCGCTATAGAACCGATATAACATGAAACTGATGCATGCTTAGTTATGCCATATTGTTATAGATTTGTGCAAAACGAAGAGAATCAATTAACGAATGTTGCAACGACAAGACGGCACACATTAAAAATGGGCTAACTCTCAAAGATTTCATAGACCATGCTTGAATAATTAATTTTACTTCACAACACCGTGCTTGGTGACGAGTGTACGACCGACTCCAAAAGGCAATTGGAAAACTAGAACATTTTCTGATACAGCCTCCAATACAACTCTTCAACACCAAACTCTAGATTAAACAGAAACTGTACTGGCTTGGCTAAGAGTCGTAAAGGCTTAGATATAAAAGTGAAAAGCTCAGAACACTTTAGATAGAGAAGAGAAGAGATGAAATTGGATGATTGAAATGAATGGTAATCTCAACTCTATTTATAGTATTTTTAGGGGATCGAACTCAGGAAGAGTTCGAATGCTAAAATTTCGGATACGAACGTTGGATGCAGATTTGGTGGAAACTGTTTTCGAATTTACCCAGACCGAACTCGAGCCGAACTCGGTCAGAGTTCTGTCAGAGTTCTGCTGGGTCAGAACAGTTAGGAATGAACCAAATTTGCATAGGTTTTGGGCTTTTTGGAATTGTAGATTTTTTGGATAAGTAGGTAGGCTTATTTTTGTTTGTGGACTGAGAAAAACTTAAGCCAGTACCGATGCGATCAATCTTACATTTTTTCTATACTCAATAAAAGAAAAAAATAGAATAAATATGAAAACTAATAGCCCATTTGATGACGCCTTTCTCCTAACATTTGAGCAGACTCATTTTTCTTTGACGGCAATCGTCTAAAGATAAACAGATCTGGAAATCTGAATACCTTTCGGGGGCTTCGCCCCCGAACCCCCCACGGGGGCGCTGCCTCCTCGACCCTCGTCTGCTGACCGGGCAACAGAACCCCCGATGCGAGGCCCCGAATAGGTCGTTAGGCGGTTCAGAGAAATCTTCTTGTATTATGACGTCTTTGGCCCATCAATAATTCTTCGTTGCATATGTCCTGGTTTGATCATGCTTACTGCTTGTCTGCAAGTACATGTTAGACTAACAAAATAATATGATGCAGTATGATACAAGCATAGCAATAATATAGACCATTTAGGACAATGCTAAGTTTAAGTAGCATATGATAGTGGTTACATGAATATTAGTGACATCACAAGTTAAACTTAATTGATTAGCCATATTCAAAACAATGATATAATCATGGCTAGTTTGGTCGTATTAATCGATGGAAGTTTAGAAGATCTAAGACGTGTTCTAACCCCTCATATTGGAACTAGGGTTCACGAATTATACCTGCGACGTGTCACGACCCGCACCCAGTATAGGAGCATGAGAAGTGGGTACGTCCAGCCTATGCCGCAGTGCCGGCGGTAAAATGTTGTCCTAGGTCACATACATCTAACAATTATAAGGTACCTACACAATATATACTCTCCGAACGGAGGACAAACATAAATGTACAACTCAATCACAGCTAAGATAGAAGTACGATAAGATAGATAGATATGAAAGTCACCAAAAGGAATACAATAGGAGAAGAAGTCTAAGATAACATCTCCACAACATCCAGAATAATAATATCCCAAATAAGTACATAATGTATCCAAAATAAGACAAGACAATAAAGTAAGATAACTAGTCTAGCTAATTAGCCTAGACTACTGGGGTAATGTCCTCTACAAGGACTGGGTCCTCCTGGGAGTACAGCTTGCAGGTGTCATCTAGGCCTGCTCCGTAGTACGTAGGACAGAACTCCTCAATATCATCTGTAATATTTCAACAGGTCCAGTCAGGACAGGAACGAGCACAATATCTCACGTAGTTCATAATATGACAGAAAATGTAATCATGCTATAGAGTAAGATACATGAAATGCTGGAGAATATACATGAAGTAAAAGAGATAACTGTAAGGAAATATCTACTATAAGTAAAGAGCTAACAATGGCTAGTGATGTAGAGTACAAGATAGACATGTGAACGGCTTGAATTTGCACATGATTATACTAAAGTTTGCACATGATTACACTACTTTGGAATTGTTCACATGACCATTTATACTCTTCTGTACCCCAATCAATACACAAGGATCCGGACTAGTTATGTTATTGTACATGATTTCATATGGGGGCCCATAAATGGGTACACATGAAGTATACATGAAGGGCTCTGTGAACATGAGAGTACCTGAATCACAAGAGTGTACATGAATGATGAAAGCACATGAATACATGATGTACGTGAAAAACACATGACATGACGTATTCGATGCTTCCGAGGGGGATAACATCTCATGAAGGGATCCATATAGTACCAATCCGTGTTAACAACATGACAACATCAAGTAAAGTAATTTGGAGCATAAATATAAATTCTATCAAGTATGAAACAGTCAGAGAATGTACTCGTCTGATATCCTGAGTATCGATGAGTATAGATGTCCAGACAGAGTAGATGAGTCCTATTTAGAGCAACACATGTCACAACATGTCCAGAATGGTAATATTGTACTTTACAATGCATTCTATATGAATTTTAGGTCATTCTAGACTAAAGTCAACTCTTGGTCAACTACACTAGTCAAACTAGGTCAACCAAGCTATACTAGGTCCAAGCCTAGTCCAACAAGTCTCACTAAGCCTAACCAAGCCTAGGCTAGTGGACAGTGATATGGAGAGTGTGTGTGTGTGTGTGGGTGTGTGTGTGTGTGTGTGTGTGTGTGTGTGTGGTGTGTGTGTGTGTGGACTGTCAATGAGGGTGATAGGGTGTGTGTGTGTACAGTTGTGTGATATGGTGTGTGTGTGGACAGTGATATGGTGTGTGTGTGTACAGTGATATGTTGTGTGTGTGTGTACAGGTTAATGAGTGATAGTGAGGGGTGTGTGTGGACAGCAGGTTATAGAGTGTGTGTGTGTGTGTGTGTGTGTGTGTGTGTGTGTGTGTGTGTTTGTGATAGGCAACAATGAGTGATATGATGTGTAATTTTTAGGTTTACATATGAAATGGCATGGGGGTTAAACAATAGTATACAACAGGTTATAGAGTGTGTGTGTACAGTGAGTAAGAGTGTAGCAGAGGGGGTATCATATAGTGTACAGTGAGTAAAAATTACCTTAAACATACACTAGTTTCTGAATCCAAAGAACATCAAAATCCTGATACTTCAAGTATCAGTAAATTCAAAAACCCTCTCTAATGCAATTTCGAAACTTAATCAATTAATGCAATGAACTCAGTTTATACACATTCAAATTAAACTCAGTTTTTAATATATAACATCCAAATATAAATCCCAAAATCCCATTTCGAACACAATGTCAGTTTCAAAGTATTCGTAACCCATATTCATTTCGAAATCGAACCCAAATTCTAAATAAAAACCCAAAATATATGGACAATAGTGTATAGAGGTTGGGGCATGTCACATGTGTCCATACAAATCTAAACGTGTCCTAGTTCATGTCTAGAGTGGTGTCCAACAGTGTCTAAAACAAATCGAATGGGTTATCAGAGGACAGTGCTCAGCACTGCCTCGTGCTGATGGGTCGAGTGTCCCAAGACACGACACGCAACACCAAGGGTCTTGGGTTCATGTTTAGAGGTAGGTTAGGGTTAGGCCTAGGTGTCTAACACCCTGACACGAGTCGTCGTCGTGTCTGTGCGTGACACGACTCGCGTATTAGTCGAAAAAATTGACAGGCCAGTGCAGTAAAAAATTAGTACGAGTCAAATCACGAGATCGATACGACATGACACGTCATGCCACTTGGGGGCTGACGTGTCAGTCACTACCCCTAGCCGCATGATAAGTGTCGAGTGTCCAAGTGACATGGACACGCAGAATACCCGAGCAGCAGGGCACTCGTGCATACTCTCGTGTAGCGTGTCCTGCTCTTCGTGGACACGACATAGACACAAATTCTACCTTAGTTAGACACAAAATCAAAAGACACCTATACACCTACAAATCTATTCAAACACATTTTGAAAATAACAAAATAAAACTCATTGTGGCATTCCATCGAACACCTATGCACACTCACTGATACGTGTCCGATACGAACACCAAATCAATACAAATTTTCACCAAACTCACCCTACATCTAGGGGACACCTAGATGGATGCATCTATGGAAAGAAATCAGAATTTTAGGTGATTTGAAGGGATTACCTATAGAGAGCCAATCTCTAAGAAAAAGCCCCAAATTATGAAGTCTCCTTCCTCAAGCAATGTCCAAATGAGCTCTCCTCCTTACAAGCTAGCCTCCTTCAACCACTATTGGAGATTTAGAACCAATTTCAAAAGATTGGGATCAATTTGGTGGAGGAATGGTGAAGAATGATGAAAGGGGGAAGAAATTAGGGTTTCCTAAAAGGGGATTTCTAAAAGAGGCAAGTGAGAGTTAAAAGATATTATATGAGTGAAATTAGGTCATACTTGGGCTGTGGTGGCTGGCCATGTAGAGAATTAGGGTTAGGGTTTCATATGTATGGGCTTTGGGCCAAGATCATTAGCTAGCTAGCTCAACCCCTTAGCCATAAGTCCAAATGCAAAACTCTTCCAATCCTCTCATGAACCCTAGCCACACTCAAGTCAACTAAGACCAACTTAAGTTATTTAGGATCCCACACCATGCTAACTAAGTAACCAAAGTCAAAGTCAACTTTATGCTAGTCTATAAAGTCTCAACTAGAAAAAGTCAAAAATTACAACACCAATGCAATAAATAATAAAATAATTCAGAAAAACCAAAATAACCAAAATATCCTCAAGGCTAAAAAGTGGTAGTGACAAATCTACCCTTCTTAAAAGAATTTCGTCCTCGAAATTGAAAGACAAAACTGAACTGATGAGAAGGATAGACAATCATACCTCAAGGTCCAAAAAGATATGGGTATCGCTCACGCATCTCATTCTCCCGCTCCCAAGTAGACTCTCCTGAAGAATGATGCCTCCATGCAACGCGAACCAAGGGTATCACCTGGTTCCTCAGAACCTTCTCTCGTCTATCCAGAATCTCCAAAGGCTGCTCTAGATAGCTAAGAGTAGGTCCCACCTTAATCTTTGAGTGATCGAGTACATGGCTAGGATCTGCCACATACCGTCTCAACTACAACACATAGAATATGTTATGAACTCCTACTAGTACATGTGGCAAGTCTAGCCTGTAAGCCACATCACCGACTCTTCCGCTGATCACGAAAGGTCCGATGAAGCGCGGGCTAAGCTTTTCGCCTCCACCAAAACGTATCATATCACGTGTCAAAGATATCCTCAAGAAAACTAGATCTCCAACCTAATCACAAACAAGGTCTCAGTTACTAATATATCCAAACATGATCAAACAAAATCACAAATAAAACAACTCCTAATTCTAATCATATCCCTAAACTATACCTCAAACTCCAGAAGTCTGTGGTGGCTATCGGCCCAGTGTCGAGGTCTGTCTTGCACCATGCGAAGTCGGTCTCTGATGAGCTTCACCTTCTCGGCTGCATCAACAACCATCTTAGGTCCCAATAAAGCTCACTCTCCAACATCATCCCAAGACAATGGTGTACGACATCTGCGTCCGTACAGTACCTCGAATGGTGACATCTCAATGATGGCATGAAAACTGTTGTTGTATGCAAACTCTACTAAGTGCAGATGATCCTTCCAGGATCCTCCAAAATCTAAAACACAAGTCCGTAGCATGTCCTTGAGTGTCTGAATAGTCCTCTCTGATTATCCGTCCGTCTGAGGGTCGTATGTAGTACTAAACTTGAGCTGAGTGCCCAAACTAGTCTGCAAATTTTGCCAGAAATGGGAAGTAAAGTGACTATCCCGATCCAAGATAATGTACACCGGAACTCCATGAATCCTGATAATCTGCCGCATATATATCTCTACTAGCCTCTCAGTAGACGTACCTACTTTAAATGGCAAAAAGTGGGCCGATTTGGTCAACCTGTCTACGATGACCCAAATCGCGTCTTTCCCTCCTGGTGTACACGGTAATCCAGAAACAAAGTCCATCATGATGTGCTTCCACTTCTACTCTGGAATGGGCAATGGCTGCAAGAAACCTCCTGGCCTCTGCCTCTCTGCCTTGACCTGCTGACAGACCAAAAATCTGGCTATAAAGCGAGCTATCTTCCGCTTCATTCCATACCACCAAACGTGCTTCCTCAAATCCTTATACATCATGTTGGCACCTAGATGTATAGAGTACTGAGATTGGTGGGCCTCCTGCATGACCTACTCCCTCAGCTCTCCACTGGATACACACAGTCTGGAACCGTGCCTCAATGTGTCATCATGTACAAGAATAAACTCATCATCCACCAATCATACTCGAACCTGCTCTCGGATACACCGTAGAGCAACATCCTCAAACTGAGTCGACTTGATCCTCTCTATCAAGTCCGACTGAATTTGAAGGCTCCATATCTGCATCTGAACTCCTAGCACAACCACCTCGATCCCCAGGCTCTCTAAATTTGCTAGCAAGTGACGATCTATCGTCAAACACATGGCTGTCGGATACCTACTCAAGGCATCGGCAACCACGTTGGCCTTCCTTGGGTGATACTATAGTAAAATATCGAAGTCCTTCATCAAGTCCAACCACCTGCGCTGCCTCATATTGATCTTCTTCTGTGTAAACACATACTTCAAACTCTTTTGATAATAATATGACGGCCAGAGAATAGAGGTATATATATGGCTACGGCAGGGACCATGAGGAGAAATTAGGGTTAGATCTCCTAACGGATCTGGATATCCCGTGTTCAGTCCGAACACACAACCCAGGCCCATTAACAATAGCTCGGTCCACTAAAGAGTTATTATTGCACTACCTTCCTAATCCCAAATTACTTCTTTTATTATATGCTTGTTTGGCTCCCTATGTTAAGATATCGAATGTCCGTCGATCAAATTAAGTGACTGACAACTATATTGATCGACATCTTTTATCCTTAAGTAGTACCACTCAACTTTAATTGTCATGTCGGATATAATCCACCTGTAGGGTTTACAAGTCAATCCTTATGAGCTCCTTAAGGGGACATCATCAACCCGACGTATCGGGACATTGATTTTTTTATAATCACAGCACATTATACATACAATATTATTACCCAATTCATAGAGGTTCTTAACCCATAATGAATCTCACTCTTTTATGAGTCAAAGTAATGCACGCTGCATATACGTATCTGTTATTATATTCGGATTAAGAGCACAAGCATCCATAATAACAGAGGTGTTTGTTCTCTTATGTAGTCAGTACAAAAAGAACAACCTCAAGTGGTCATGTTCAGTACACACAAAGTATACTAGTGTAAACCTATAGTCTAGATAGACTAATACCAGATTACACTACAACCTTTCCAATGGATTATCCAAGTTCATCTAGGTTGTGAACTACTTATATATTCCATAGGGAACTGATAATATGATCTTCTGTGTGACACCACACACCATATTATCTACAATATAGAATATCGGACACTTGCATTAACACTTGCAACAAATACAATATGCAAACATTTGCCCATATGATTCTTATTCAAAAATTAATAAAATAAAGTTAATACAAAAGTTATGCTTTTAGTATATAACCCTAACAAACCTAACATGCAGGGACAAAAAATAAGTATGATTATATATGCAAATTAGGCTAACTTATTTCGTGCAGGAATGACTGTCGGCGATGGGTAAGATTGTTATGATATGTTTCTACTGTCATATTTCTTATGAATTATTAAAAAAACCTAGACAAGTAGAAAGATCACATAATAAATGTATGCTAGCTCCATATGTTGACTTAGTGCAGATATTTGTGAGTTCGGCGAAAAGTCACTCGCCAGTACAAGATGTGTACTGACCCACGTTGTAGGCATCCTTTTTAGCTAACAAGGAGACAGGGGATTTCAAGTGAGGCGTTAAAGCTCGTCCAGCCTAGTAGATCTTGTGGATTGCCTCAAAGCTACTTTTTATTTCCAGTCAAGTTATAAATTTTCTTTGAAGGTGTCTTTTTATTTTCGACTATGTAATAAAGAGGATATGATGTATGGGCATTGTGGCTATTTTGAAAAAGAGTTTCAAAAGAGATATGTAAGCAAAAATTATAGCATTTTGAGTCACAAGATTTGTACTTTGTAATCCTATCAAGTTATGAATAGAAAAGTATTTTCTATTCAAAATCTCTGTGTCTAATATTTGGTTTTCTGCAATTAAATATGCTGCGTGCGTGTGTTTTGCTTTGTCTAGTTGTTTTGTTCAGGTACTGGCCTTGTGCAAGAGCAACTTAGGCTTGCACGACATCACGCCTTAGCGAGGACGAACCATCCCGTAGGGATCAAAGCGAGGATGAATGACCCTAGCGGTATCAGGGCGTAACACTGACGGTCGACGATGTTGTGGCCTGGTGAAGGTGGTGGGTGGAGGAGGAAGAGTGTAGAGTGGTAGAGAAGTATTGGGGTTAAAAAAAAGTAGAAAGGAGAAGGAAGAAGGAGATGAAGGAGGAGTGTATAGAGAAGGAGGAGATGGAGTGTGGGGAGCAGCTGGTCGGCAGGGGTGTTCTGTTGGTGTGTTAAGGGAGAGGGGGAGGAAAATGAAGAAATATAAATTAGGTGATGAAAAAGAATAGGAATGAGGGGGTGTTTAAAAATTGAAGGAAAGAAGAGGGGCTTGTTGGTCATAGGCTGTGAGAAGAAGGTGGATTAGTTTGCATGGAAATAGAAATTTTTGTGTAGGGGAGAGATATGTAGGGTGGGGTTTAGTGTGTGTGAGGAGAATCTTTTCAAATGGGGGGTAATGTGTGAGAAGGTGATTGGTCATGTGATGGATTTGTTATAGGTTGCTTTCCTAAAGCCACCATTTGGCTTGGCTAAAAATGGTTAGCATTGAATGGTGAGAGGTGGAATGTTTCATGAGGTAATCCTTATTTAGCCTTTATGAATAATGGTTATGTCCATTAGGTTTTAGGAGTTATCTTGCTTGGTGTTTGGTGTTTTATAGGGAAATGAATGGTGTTGTGTATGTGGTTGGTCATGAGAGACACATGTGGTTTGGGTTGGGTACATTTGGTTAGGTTGGATCAAGATTGTCTAGGTGTGATCAATGGCTACAAATTTAGATCAATTATGATCATTGATGAAATAGTAGCATACAGGAGCTCGATTGGATGGCACAAAAGTGGCATGTGCGTAGTAGGCTTAAAATAGGTCAAAATCATATATTGGGTCGATTAGATTGGATCGATGTCGAGCCCCAAATTTAAATTAGAAGTTAGGTCAAGTTTTTTGGTATATGGTCAAATGGCTTAATTTGACCCGAAAGTTGTATGATGTAAATAAAATATAAGGAAACAAGTTTGAGTGGGACATGATATATCAAAATGAAGATAAACTTGTCTAGATCAAAATCATGAAGGATGTCTCGAGAGATTGACATCCCAGGCACTCCAAAAATCAAAGTCATAAAAAAAATATTTAATGATCAAAACTAATTATAATAAAATAATTATTGAAAATAATTCATTTAAAAATTTAAAACAAATCTTAAAATCCACGGGGCTTACAACCTACCTACCTTAGAGAATTTTGTCCTTGAAATTACATTAAGGCATAATACAAAAAGGATAGAGGATTAATATCTAAGGAGTCAAGTACGACTATTCGTACATGGTTCATGTAGGAGTTGATGCCACTAGTATCTAAGATGTATGTCCTATCAAGAGCTAGGGTATACTAAACTCTCATCTTATAAATGTAACAACAAACTATGGTCATGATCCTATTAGTAAGGTTTTTGGAAAGGAATACGAGAATTTAGGTATTACAGTCTACAAAAAATCTAAAGGAACTTAGGTACTATCACGGTACTGTTGGTTAATTACTCCATAAGAGAATTACTATCAATTCAGTGCTACTCCTATATGGGTTAGGGTTTCAATATGTTAGAAAGAATTAACTTAGTTGGACATAACTAGAGCGAGGTGGCATAGAGGGATTTATAATTGCATAACAGGGAGATAAGTTCAAGAGGATTGCAAACAGGGAAGTTACAGATCATGGTAAGGAAGATTTAGATAAATTCAAGGAAAAAAATTCATGGGATGGGGCACAACTTAGGTAGATACTTGATCAAAAATTTAGAAGGAATGGCGTCAGGATAATATGATCATTAGACAAAAGGGGTATGAAATCAAGGTTTTTGTTAAAATCAAGGCATGGCTAGGGAAGAATAGGGTCTTCTTAATCGTATTTTTAGAATAATAAAAATGGCTAAATCACACAACCATGATTTACGAGCTAAGAAATAGGAAGGGAAAGAATATGGATACGTCTAAGACAACAACTTCGAGTCACTTAGAATAAACTGAAAATCAACGGGCTGAGGTAATTGCACACCAATTCATACTATGGTTTAGCCTATCTACCAGGTTCCTAGGATAACGTGTGGTCCCTCAAATACGTCTAGCCAATCTTAATCCAGAATTAAACTCATAGTATTCGAAAGTCCTTGATATCATTCAATTTCCATTAGTACACTATATTTCACGTCTTATCCTTTTCAATTAAAATTTATGCTAACACAATACCAAGTTGCTCATAATATGATCTGCCAAGGTCTTTAAATATCCTCTATCTTCAAAATAAACAGTAGTTAATTCTTAACCTCTTTCACCCCTATAAAATATCTTCATAAAATGTATCATCTGCTATGCACTTATTTATCAATCTATTTAGGGTAACTCTACATCTCCATCTTGAAATCTTTTCTTCTCATCTCAAGACATAATCTTGATCAGGTGCTTACAATTCTCCATATCAACGTCTTCGCATTTCATTATTTTTCTAACCTTACCTTTATGTGTCATAAATTTATATCGTCTATCTCCTCGAGATAATCGATCTTGGTCAAATAATTACTTATATCTAATACCTCTATCATAGTCTAACTCTATTGGTCATTCTTCTAGTTCCTATCTCCAATAGTTCATTCAAGGTTTGACTCATCCAATATAGTTAGTTGACTAGTCTAACTTAGTCTTATTTATTCCTAGATCAAATTTCTCCTAATACCTAACCTTTCTAGGAAAGTTCCTCATTATCCAAGAAATTTCTTTTTTCGTTATATCATATTCCAGAATCCTATATCCTCTACATAAAAATTCTTCAAATTTTAGTACAACATAACTCCAAAGGTTTATATCTAGTCATGATCATCATGCTTATCAGTTCGGAATCCTTGGACTCTATTTTCTACCGTCCTTCAAGTTTACACTCTTCAATCTGTAAGCCCCTAATTTTCAAAAAATTTTAAACTAGTGTTAATTAATTATTAATGTCATTATTGGTTTTAAAATAATTTAATATGATTTTAGGAATTTTCTAGAATTTTTAAATGAGTTTTAAATACAAAAATCATTTTGTAATTTGTTTAAATGTTTTAATAGCATTTTGTAATTTTCTGAATTGTTTTAAATAGTGTTTTGTAATTATTAGAATTGTTAGTATATCAGTTTGTAAATAGGGAATTATTTTTAATTAGGAAATGCAATTATTATTTGCATTTTCTTTATGTTAATTCATTTGTGTAATTTCCTAAATTCTAAGGACCCTAGTGCAATTTACCGAACCCCCCCCCCCCCCCCCCCCGACCAACTCTCTCTCTCCTCCAGCTCTTCACCCACCCCCGACGACCAGCCACATCGCCGACGGGCAGCCCCCGCCTTTTCCGGCTGCCCCGACCGACTTCGAGCCCCTATTTAAACTCCCCCCTCCCCCTCAGCCTAGCTACCACTTCCCCCGACCACCACCGACGCCCTAGCTCCGCCCATCTCCTAAAAACCCTAACCGGAACCCTAACTCCGGCTAAACCCCAGCCCAGCCCCACCGTCGACCATCACCGCCCCCAACCACCCTCATCCGACGCGCCTTGACGAGTCCACCGCAGCGCCACCACTCCGCCACCGCCCCGACGTCTCCTCCGCCCGTTAGCACCTTCGAATCACCCTCCAACCGCCGGACACGTAGGTAACACGACTTAAATCGTGTCGTGCGTGTCTCGCCTTCACGCACGAGACTCGCCAGGACACGACGAGCTCAGTGCTGTGCTCGGACACACGAGACTGTGCTCGTACGTGTCGTGCTAAGCAAGGACACGAGAAATCCTGTGTCCTTAACTGTCTGGACACAGGACAGTTTTATATTTTTTTTTATATATAAACTACCCTAACCTAAATAAAATAAACCCAAACCTATTCCTAACAATCGGGCCAACTGGCCCACTGGCCAGCGCGCAGTAACTAAAACCCTTCCCCCCCCCCCCCCCCCCCCCCGCGCGGTTAGCCCGAGTTCGAGCCCCCCCTGCTGCTGTTTCTTTTCTTTTTCTTTTCCTTTTCTTTTTTCTTTTTCTTTTTGTTTTATATATAATTATATATATATATGTATACATATATTTGTACATATGTATATATGTATTATTATACATACTATATTTAGGTATATAGTTGCTGTTTTATATATATATGAATATACTTCATTATTTTATGTATGTATATATATATATGTGTATTATGTATACATATATTTATGTATATATATTTCCTTATGTATTATATTATTATATATATACTATTATATATATATATGTATACATTAATTTTGTATATATATATATTATATATATATGTTATACAGATAAGTAATTTCTTATATGTATGTATATATACATATATTTGTATATATATATATATATAATGTATAGTTGAGCATTTTCCTATATATAAATATCCCTATATTTATATTATATATATATATATATATATATATATATATATATATATATATATTATTTATTTCCTATATGTATTTTACTTAGCTTACTGTAAATTATTTATCTAAAATAATGTTCATACTTTTATAGTTACTATGTAGAACTTTACCCTATTAAAATATTAATATTTATTTTTGGCATTTCTACCACTTAGTATTTTCTGTATATTTAAATTACTGCAACCATTTGGTGTCCAAGCCTAGCATGGGTATTTGGGCTCAAATGTTTTCACACATTCAAGACCTGTACAAGTCATATTGGACTTGATTCATGGCCTTGGGTCCTGTATTTGAACTTTGGTTCAAATTATATACATGGACAAATACGCAGATAATTAATTATTGTGTGCAATGCTGTTTTTGATTTTCTAAAATACTTAAAGTATTGCTAAAATTATGGAAAATAGTTTTTAGATACTATGTTAAGTTAGCTAATTTAGTATAATTTTTGTAGTATTTAATTTACTGTTTTGCCACTAGTTTGGCATATGAAACCAAAACTCATTTTTGTGTACTTAGGAAAACTGATTTTTATAAAATATTGTACTGGTTAATAAATTCCAGAAAAATTATAATAAATTTCTATAGTTAGCAAGGATCGTTTTGGTACTTTATTTTATGTGAAACTAGGCTTTTTGTCTATCTCTAAAATTGTTAGAACATAATGATCTTTTGATTTATTTATTAATTAATTACGACTTGTAGCTTTTTGTGTTATTTGGAGTTTTAGTCGTGTTGAACCCCATCCCTCACTAGTGTAAAGACCCTAGAAAGTTAGTTAACATAGTGTCACCCCACATTGGTCTCCTATGCCAAGTCATCATTTTGGCTAGGTGCCCAGTCACAAGTCGTGTTTCACCAATTAGTGTCCTAGTGTTTTAGCTTAGTGTAAAACTAAGTTATTGTATTTACTTCTACAGTGACGAGTTACCAGGCATCCATAGCACATTTATCGCAGCTTGTTTTACTTTGCTAGAGGCAAGTACTTTCTACGAACTTTATATATTGTCACATAAAATGAACTGCAAACCCCACCATGTTAAATGCTGATCCTTGGGGTAGCAAGTTAGATCTCTACATGTTGTACTCTCAGTTACTACCATGCTTAGAACAGTTTTGATGTATCTCTCACATGATTAGAATATGGGTTATGGGGAGACTGATAGTAGAGTACGTGATCATACCCCCTCTTCAGTACCGAGCAAAGTTATTTTTATATGATACTGCACCGTAGGCCTTACTCTCCAAGCTGTACTTGTACGTGTACATAATCGCCTTTACACTTGTACGGAAGTATATTTATTTATATGTGCCTCAGTACATTGTACATCTATTGACCGATCACGTACCTGCTACAGTTTTAAACATTACATATACATCTGTCTCTATGACATATGTCCTTGCCATGATAGACTGTGTGATGCCATGCTTTCCAGTTATTCCTCTCATGTTTATTTCCATGTTTCATATGCTAGTTTGCTAGATTTAGTACTTGCTCCCGTCCTGACAGGATAACGTTGTAGGTATACTTACTGAGGAGGAGTTGCTCTGTGATTCGTATTATGGAGTTACTGCCGAGGACCCGACTCTGCTTTACGAGAATGTTCCTGCGGGGAGACTCGTCTAGTTTGCTTAGCTGCTTGGGATACTTAGTGTAGTCATGTATTAGACTATATCATTTTGTAACTGGACATGTATCCAGTTTTATATTTCAGACTTGTACTTTGGACTTATATAAGATGACTTTTGTGTTTGGAGCATTTGTGATTCTTCTTCACTTATAGAACTGTTGGCACATTTAGTCTTATCTTGTTATCTCTAGAACAGCTTACTGCGCTTTATCTTAAGCGTAGGCTGGACATGGCTCGGCCTGGCCCAACAATTTGGGTAACGGGTCGTGACATATTTTTTTTGGTGGCCCATGCAGGTCCTGACTAAATTGTTTGGTTACGTTATTGTACCAAGCATGCCTACAATTAGGAACTTAAGGTAATTAGACAACATTAGGAAAGACGCTTAGAAAACTTAGAGGAATGCTAGGATTGCAACATAGGAAATACATCACATGTTTGCTATTATAATTAGATTTCCTTGCATATGATTGCTTACCTTAAACAAGTCCTTATAAGTCTTTTTATGTGTAATTTAGATGGTGCTTACTCGTTCATCCCAGTATGTTACCCCCGAGAATGGGGCCCTCCATATCCAGTCAGCTGACCGGTTGACTGATACACCTCCACCTACCACATTTCCCCACTCCACAGATCCACAGACCCAGATACCACCTTCCACATCACAGTCCCAGCAGGCCCCGATACTTCCACCACCCCCTATCACTATACCCACCCAGGCTTCCGTCACACTCGACGGAACCCAGCTCATACTGATCCCGGGGTTCCTAACAACCCATCAGGAGCAGACTACCCACTCCGCCAGAGCATGGAGCGTTCTGAGGGACGTCCCGTGGTCCCACCCCATGTAGAGCCACGACAGAGAGCGGGACGGTCAAGGACTTCATGGGTCTGAATCCCAAAGAGTTCTCAGGGACTGAGGGCATAGTAGTAGCTGATGACTGGCTAGATTCTGTAGAGAGGAAGCTTCTGGGAGTTAGGATACCGGATGACCTTCAGGTCGAGGCAGCAGGATTTCTGCTGATAGACTTAGCCGGAGTCTGGTTCAGGAATGAGCCGTTGTTCGCGAGAGGTAGCCACCTGGGACCAGTTCAAGATCCAGTTCAAGAAGAAATTCTTCTCGACCACTGCTAGAGTAACCATGGGCTACGATTCCAGAACATCCAGCAGGGGAACCGTTCTGTTGATGACTATGCGGGAGAGTTTAGTCGCCTGAGCTGTTTTGCTCCTAGTCTGGTTGCTGATCCAGAGGAGATGACCCTAGGTTTTGCCATGGTCTAGTTCCAGACATAGGCATTCTTATAGTAGCGAACGGTACGACTGACTACTACCAGAGCCTAGAGTTAGCTCGGAGCATCGAGGAGCGTCTTCTGTCATGCAAGGCCGGCTTCTGTACACCATGAGGGACCGTCCAAGCATCAGGCTTTCCAGCAGAGAGCGCCGATGCCACCCCCGCAGACTTACCATCCCCCTACACCACATCGTCAGACCCCGCCAGTTAGAGCCCCGGGACCCCGACATCAGCAGCAGCAGCAGAAGGGAGCTATATGTTCTTTCTGCGGAAGACCAGGACATGAATTCGTCGTCTGCAGGAAGAGGTTAGGGCAGTGTTTAGCTTGTGGGTCTGCCATCCATCAGATTCGGGACTGCCCAGTAGCCAAGGGACCCCAGGGAAGACTTATAGCCTAGTCCTTGAGCCGGAGCCGGAACAGGTTTCGGGAGGTTAGTTTGATCGTAGCCTTAGTCATTTGTTGCATTGCTTGCTATGTTAGATATTGTCGGGTCTTCAATCCTTGTGAATTTCGAGGACGAAATTTTTCAAGGAGGGAAGACTTGTAAGCCCCTGATTTTCAAAAAATTTTAAACTAGTGTTAGTAAATTATTAAATGTCATTATTGGTTTTAAAATAATTTAATATGATTTTAGGAATTTTCTAGAATTTTTAAATGAATTTTAAATGAGTTTTAAATACAAAAATATTATTTTATAATTTGTTTAAATGTTTTAATAGCATTTTAATTTTCCGAATTGTTTTAAATAGTGTTTTGCAATTATTAGAATTATTAGTTATCAGTTTGTAAATAGGGAATTGTTTTTAATTAGGAAATGCAATTATTATTTTGCATTTTCTTTATGTTATTCATTTGTGTAATTTCCTAAATTCTAAGGACCCTAGTGCAATTTACCGAACCCCCCCCCCCCGACGACAACTCCTCTCTCCTCCAGCTCTTCACCCACCCCCGACGACCAGCCACGTCGCCGACGGGCAGCCCCCGCCTTTTTCGGCTGCCCCGACCGACTTCGAGCCCCTATTTAAACTCCCCCTCTCCCCCTCAGCCTAGCTACCACTTCCCCCGACCACCACCGACGCCCTAGCTCCGCCCATCTCCTAAAATCCTAACCGGAACCCTAACTCCGGCTAACCCCCAGCCCAGCCCCACCGTCGACCATCACCGCCCCAACCACCCTCATCCGACGCGCCTTGACGAGTCCACCGCAGCGTCACCACTCCGCCACCGCCCCGACGTCTCCTCCGCCCGTCAGCACCTTCGAATCACCCTCCCGCCGGACCGTAGGTAATACGACTTAAATCGTGTCGTGCGTGTCTCGCCTTCACGCACGAGACTCGCCAGGACACGACGAGCTCAGTGCTGTGCTCGGACACACGAGACTGTGCTCGTACGTGTCGTGCTAAGCAAGGACACGAAAATCCTGTGTCCTTAACTGTCTGGACACAGGACAGTTTTATATTTTTTTTATATATAAACTATCCTAACCTAAATAAATAAACCCAAACCTATTCCTAACAATCGGGCCAACTGGCCCACTGGCCAGCGCGCAGTAACTAAAACCCTTCCCCCCCTGCTCGGTTAGCCCGAGTTCGAGCCCCCCATGCTGCTGTTTCTTTTCTTTTTCTTTTCCTTTCTTTTTTCTTTTTTTTTTGTTTTATATATATATATATTGTATACATATATTTTATATGTATATATGTATTATTATACATACTATATTTAGGTATATATAGTTGCTATTTATATATATATATGAATATACTTCATTATTTTATGTATGTATATATTATATATGTGTATTGTATACATATATATTTATGTATATATTTCCTTATGTATATTTTTTTCCTTATGTATATATTTATTATATATATATTATATATATATTATATTATTTATATATATATATATATATTATATATATATATGTATACATTAATTTTGTATATATATTATATATATATATATATATATATATATATATATATATATATGTTATACAGATAAGTATTTTCTTATATGTATGTATAATACATATATATTTATATATATAGGAAAATGCTCAACTATACATTATTTATATATATATATACAAATATATGTATATACATACATAAGAAAATACTTATCTGTATAACATATTATATATATTATAAATATAATATATATAATATATAAAAAAAAAAAATATATATATATATATATATATATATATATATATATTAGTTATACAGATAAGTATTTCTTATATGTATGTATATACATATATTTGTATATATATATAATATATAATGTATAGTTGAGCATTTCCTATATATTAAATATCCCTATATTTATATATATATATATATATTATTTCCTATATGTATTTTACTTAGCTTAGTGTAAATTATTTACCTAAAATAATGTTCATACTTATATAGTTACTATGTAGAACTTTACCCTATTAAAATATTAATATTTATTTTTGCATTTCTACCACTTAGTATTTTCTGTATATTTAAATTACTGCAACCATTTGGTGTCCAAGCCTAGCATGGGTATTTGGGCTCAAATGTGTTTTCACACATTCAAGACCTGTACAAGTCATATTGGACTTGATTCATGGCCTTGGGTCCTGTATTTGAACTTTGGTTCAAATTATATACATGGACAAAATACGCAGATAATTAATTATTGTGTGCAATGCTGTTTTTGATTTTCTAAAATACTTAAAGTATTGCTAAAATTATGGAAAAATAGTTTTTAGATACTATGTTAAGTTAGCTAATTTAGTATAATTTTTTAGTATATTTACTGTTTTGCCACTAGTTTGGCATATGAAACCAAACTCATTTTCTGTGTACTTAGGAAAACTGATTTTTATAAAATTTACTGGTTAATAAATTCCAGAAAAATTATAATAAATTTCTATAGTTAGCAAGGATCGTTTTGGTACTTTGTTTTATGCAAACTAGGCTTTTTGTCTATCTCTAAAATTGTTAGAACATAATGATCTTTTGATTTATTTATTGATTAATTACGACTTGTAGCTTTTTGTGTATTTGGAGTTTTAGTCGTGTTGAACCCCATCCCTCACTAGTGTAAAGACCCTAGAAAGTTAGTTAACATAGTGTGTCACCCCACATTGGTCTCCTATGCCAAGTCATCATTTTGGCTAGGTGCACAGTCACAAGTCGTGTTTCACCAATTAGTGTCCTAGTGTTTTAGCTTAGTGTAAAACTAAGTTATTGTATTTACTTCTACAGTGACGAGTTACCAGGCATCCATAGCACATTTATCGCAGCTTGTTTTACTTTGCTAGAGGCAAGTACTTTCTACGAACTTTACATATTGTCACATAAAATGAACTACAAACCCCACCATGTTAAATGCTGATCCTTGGGGTAGCAAGTTAGATCTCTACATGTTGTACTCTCAGTTACTACCATGCTTAGAACAGTTTTGATGTATTTCTCACATGATTAGAATATGGGTTATGGGGAGACTGATAGTAGAGTACGTGATCATACCCCCTCTTCAGTACCGAGCAAAGTTACATTTTATATGATACTGCGCCGTAGGCCTTACTCTCCAAGCTGTATTTGTACGTGTGTACATATATCGCCTTTACACTTGTACGGAAGTACATTTTATTTACATGTGCCTCAGTACATTGTACACCTATTGACCGATCACGTACCTGCTACAGTTTTAAACATTACATATACATCTGTCTCTATGACATATGTGTCCTTGCCATGATAGACTGTGTGATGCCATGCTTTCCAGTTATTCCTCTCATGTTCATTTCCATGTTTCATATGCTAGTTTGCTAGATTTAGTACTTGCTCCCGTCCTGACAGGATAACGTTGTAGGTATACTTACTGAGGAGGAGTTGCTCTGTGATTCGTATTATGGAGTTACTGCCGAGGACCCGACTCTGCTTTACGAGGATGTTCCTGCGGGGAGACTCGTCTAGTTTGCTTAGCTGCTGCTGGGATACTTAGTGTAGTCATGTATTAGACTATATTATTTTGTAACTGGACATGTATCCAGTTTTATATTTCAGACTTGTACTTTGGACTTATATAAGATGACTTTTGTGTTTGGAGCATTTGTGATTCTTCTTCACTTATAGAACTGTTGGCACATTTAGTCTTATCTTGTTATCTCTAGAACAGCTTACTGTGCTTTATCTTAAGCGTAGGCTGGACATGGCTCGGCCCGGCCCAACAATTTGGGTAACGGGTCGTGACATAATCTACAATCCAACTGTGTCTTTTGTCAAGTCGTATTCCTACTCATCTCGTCCTTTTTAATCAAAGAATCTTTATGTTCTTCTAATCATCCCGGGTGGATCACGTTAACTTCTATTCCAACTTAGGCTAGCCTAGACAAAGGAGGCAAGGTTTAGTCTAATGATCCTCATGTTTTCTGTTAAGGTTAATCCTGGTACCGTACTCTATTCTACGTCCTATCTTGGTGGAGTGTCTATACAAACCTACCCACCTTAGCTAATCACCTAGTCCTGTCAAGCATGGGCTACTATATCCTTCAAGTAAGAACTTTCTAACCTAATGTGATAATTTACATGTTATCGTTGAATCACCAATTTGCGATTCAATGAATCGTTCGACTAGACGAATTTTCCTATAGGAACTAAACCTCAATAGAATTGCAATTCATATCGTATCGGTCCACCTAGTAGTAACGTCCATCCAAACCTCTACATACCCTAAATAATTGTAACCCCACTTTTCACTTTCTGGGATTTAAAATCATTTTCTAAATAAATAATTTTGGTTAAGCAAATATTAGAATAATAAATCTTATAACTTTTTGGTGGAAAATTCGAATTTATACTTTGGGAGGGAATTTCTAGTTTGTTACAAGAAATTGGAGTGGTCCCCATTTTTTTCAAAATTCTCCTAACCATTTTCTAACTGATTTTCTATAACTATTGCAATTATTGAAAAGGGGGGTCCTTCCTGCATAATGATCCTTGAGTGAAGGGAGATTTTTGTAAATCGGTTTCACAAAATCTGAATAAAGGAGAGAGAATGAAAACACTCTGCTTATTTTTTTCCTCTCTCGAATTTTTTCTAGAGCTCTGAGCTCTCGTCCCCAAACTCCTCATTCCTCAAATCCCGCCGGAACCCTAACCCAAATTTTTTGGATCGATCCATGGCGAGGCCACTCCTCTACCCGTGACGGCAAGTCACTTCCCGGCGGTGCACGAAGCTCCTCCTCGACGACGAACCGTACAACCACCTCGGCGACTGAGCGCCACTCCTCCTAGCATCGGCGTGAGGGATCTTTTCTGCGGCGGCTTGATTCCTCTCCGGCGGGCGCCTCTCCTCCGGCGACTTGGTCCCGATCTCCGTAGCGAACGGCGCATGGTTTCTTCCTTCTTGAGCGGCGGGCGGCGACGACGTGTCGAGCTCTTTTTCGACGACATGTGTCGACGACGAGGACAGCGTGTCTTCTCCGGAGATACTGGTGCATGACGCAGCGACGAATGAATTGGTGAGTTCCGTTCTAATCCCTCTTTTTTCAATTATTTAGATCTTGATCGATCTAGTCATCTTGATCTAAAATTCTTGAAGTAACTTCATTCCTCTCCGACGATGAGCGCCGGCAACTGACAAGTTCTCGTTGAGAATTTCTTCTTCGACGACTTCGATCGGGCAACAAGTTCCCTCGACACAATGCCGGCAACGACAACTGTAGATCTTGGCGAATCATTGCAACGGCCGATTAAGATGCTCGACTGATTCGGGATCGCAACTGGTTATTGAGATCAAAATTTCTTGTAAGTGTTTGGATCTATTTAATCTTTGAACTTTCTAGAATTTTTTGATGATTTTTTCGAATTTCACTCCTTTCGCACTGCACATGTTTGTTGAAATGTCTCAGTGGCGACTAATACGAAGAAGAACGTGTCCGACCTCTTAATTTGTGTCTCTCTTTCAGATCGGTTCATTACATTCAGGTAAGCTCCTCTTATTCTTTAATATTGAAGAATGTTGTGTCATGTGTAGATTAATGGGAGGTTTTGGGCCAGGGACTATGGTCAGGATGCAGTAAGTCGGGTCCTTTAAGTCCAGCAATGCTTCGCGTTGGTGTGTGCGTGTCCGAGTGTTATTCATGTCCAGTTTCAGCCGTAGCCGGTGTTGGTTCGTATTCGACCTTATTCATGTCGGGATACTGTGCAGGGAAAGAAGAAGAACCTATATTGGATTTTAGAATAGTTCGATTTGGTTGTATCTCCGTATTAACTTTTTTGTTTTTCCATCATTTGATTTTGTTTATACTTGCTGGGTGTTTAAGTTGTATATTAATTTGATAAAGACAGTTATTCATATAATTGTTTGGAATTGATTTTGAGTCCAGACTGTATTTTTTATATGTACTTTTCCAAACTCTGAGTTCTTAATAACCTTGGGTTGTCTGGAGCATACAGTTGTGCTGGACTAGGTTCGGATGGTGTTGGGTTCTTCATAGCTAAGTTTTGATTAAGTTTGGTTAATAGAGTGTATACTGCTATTTTCAGTTGGATTCTTTTATGCTAATGTTATACACAATATATGTGTTGTCAGCTTTAGTTGTATTCTAATTGAGTAGATGTACCTGCTCTGCTGAATTTGCTCTAATTGTTGGGCTGGAAGTTTAGCAAGAATTGGAGGAATGATGAAGTAGTAGCTAGACTCAGAGTGTATGTGGTACTTAAATTTAGTCCAAGGAACCGAAATTAATTTTGGACCGTTGTTGTTGGAGGCAAGTTTTGGTTTGTACATTATTGGGTTCATGGAGTACAAGTCTATACTCAATTAGTTGATCTTGACTCTTGTGTTGGCATAGTTTATTAAATCTGGTTGGGTTGAATATTGTGGTTCATTGCAGGGAACTGAGTAGGATTGGTTTTGCTTTCCAACTAATAGCATACCTTCTTGTAAAATGTTGTCATCCATTAGTACTATTAAGGGGATACCATTATGATGCTAATTTCTTGACATCAGTTTTTGTCTAGGCTAGTAACAAGCATAAATGTTATTTTAATTAAGTGACCAATTGATTAGAAAAGGTTATTGGATAGTAATAAAGTAGCTAAAGGTTAAATGACTAGAGCTTAACCAAACTTGTAATCATTAAACAGGAGGACATACAGCTTTACTACTCCTCCTCGATCATCCTGAGCAAGGCAAGTATACTCCTCAGACTTGTCCATTACTTCATGTCTTGTATTCATGCTTGTACCTTCTTGTTGACACGATATTTTACGAGATTGTCTTGTATCTTTTTCTGAGTTTACTTGTGTCTGGGAGGGGAAATACTAGGTGTGTGATCAAAATCGAGTTACTATTCATGTGAATAGCTTAGGCCCCGCATCGTGCATGCGGGACCGACACTACCAAATTACAGTATTTTAGCGACGGCCATTTAGCGACGGAAATTTTCCGTCGCTATTACCGTCGGATCACCGACGGATTTGTGACGAAATACCGACGAAAAGCAGTGGACAATTTTTTTTATTTTTTTATGTCCATATCCGTCGCTACGCCGTCGATAGGTCGTCGGCCACGTAGCGACGGTTTTATATCCGTCGCTAGAACGTCGCATATTTTGGCGGCAAAAACCTAAAATATTGGCACGAGATTTACTGACGACTTAGCGACAGAATAATCCGTCTCTACTCGGCAAAAGCCTAAAATATTGGCGCGAGATTTACTGACGACTTAGCGACGGAATAATCCGTCACTACTCCGTCGCTAATTTCTGTACCCTAACTTAAATTGAACCGACGGAGGGGAAATTTTCATTCCCCCCCAAAACACTCTCTCTCTTCCCTCTCCCTCTCTCCGACGATCTCCCTCTCTCCGACCGGCGATCTCCCTCTCTCTCTCTAAGGTATGCTCTCTCCCCCCCCCTCTCTCTCTCTATCTCCCTCTCTCTCTCTCTCTTTTACGATTTGGGGGGTTGGGGGAACTGTCGTAGTGGTCGGAGAGGGTGTGGGGCAGGGGGGTTTCGGGTACGGGGTGGGTGGTCGGGGCAAGGGTGGAGTGGGGTGGTCGGGGGCAGGGGGTCGGGGAGGGGGTCGGGCAGGGGTGGGGGTGGTCTGGGCAGGGGGTTCGGGTAGGGGGTGGGTGGTCGGGGCAAGGGTGGGGTGGGAGAGGGGCAGGGGGGTCGGGGAGGGGGTCGGGCAGGGGTGGGGGGTGGTCTGGGCAGGGGGTGGGAGAGGGGTCGGGCAGGGGTTGGGGGAGGTCGGGCAGGGGTTGGGGTGGTCGGGGCAGGGGGGGCAGGGGGGTGGGAGAGGGGGTCGGCAGGGTTGGGGGGGTCGGGGCAGGGGGGCCATGGGGGTGGGAGAGGGGGTCGGGCAGGGGTTGGGGGGTCGGGCAGGGGTTGGGGGGGTCGGGGCCGGGGGGCAGGGGTGGGAAGGGGTCGGGCAGGGTTGGGGGGTCGGGCAGGGGTTGGGGGGGGTCGGGGCAGGGGGGCGTAGGAGGGACTCTGGAGTCCCTGCGCAGGAGTCCTCCTCCTCCTCTCCCACAGACACACACCACACACGGACACACACACACACACGGACACACACACACACGGACACACACACACAGACACACACACACACGGACACACACACACAGACACACACACACACACACAGACACACACACACACACGGACACACCACACAGACACACGGATACACACACACAGACATATATATATATATATATATATATATATAATATATAGGCATAATTTTAAGTAATTTATTAATAATAATATATATATATACACAGACACACGTCGTGAAGTCTAGTATATATATTTGATTAGCTAAGGTAGAAGTTTAGCCTAATTAAGGTTAGTTTTGACAGAGTTGACTTGGACTCCTAATTTGACCTAGAACTAGCCTAGTTGACCTATTTGTATTTCGATTGATATCTATGAATAGTTTGCCTAAGATTTGGTTGGGTTGGTTTTAATGTGTGGGTAAATTAGTTTACCTTATTTTAGAGTATGACTACGTAGCTAGTGTGTAAGTAGTATATGGTTACTAGATCCTAGTGTAGAGTAGTATGTAGAGGAGTATGGCTACTAGTGATATATAGATATTTAGGTCCATGTGTATCTGTATCGGACTATCGCTATCGGTATCGAACTATCGCTATCGGTATCGGACTATCGCTATCGGTATCGAACTATCGGTATCGATCGAACTATCGGTATCGGACTATCGCTATCGGTATCGGACTATCGCTATCAGTATCGACCGTATATACTTAGTATCGGGCGTAGCGGATTAGTATCGATCAGTATATAGGTTTGGGTTAAGATCAAGGTTCAAAGTATCGGTATCGGAATAGTAGGCCGAATAGGAGGCCGAGATAGTCGAATGAGAAGAAGGGAAGAAGGGAGGAGCAGATGGGTCCAGAGCCATGGTGGAGGAGGAGAAGTAACATGAGAGCAGTTTCCGCCGTAACATCTCCTGGCTCTGCTGGCAACTGAAGTCCAGATGCTACAAAGGACGATCCTTCGCTGAAATCGACTACAACACCCATCAGTTCAAGTTCATTCCTATATGAGTAGATTCCAATGCCATAGAAGCCATCAGTTTGTTGACCTTCCTCTATGGCATTGGAATATACTCATATAGGAATGAACTTGAACTGATGGGTGTTGTAGTCGATTTCAGCGAAGGATCGTCCTTTGTAGCATCTGGACTTCAGTTGCCAGCAGAGCCAGGAGATGTTACGGCGTAAACTGCTCTCATGTTACTTCTCCTCCTCCACCATGGCTCTGGACCCATCTGCTCCTCCTTTCTTCCCTTCTTCTCATTCGACTATCTCGGCCTCCTATTCGGCCTACTATTCCGATATGCGTTTGATACGGTCTACCTAACCTATATACTGATACTAATCTGATACTCTCTGATATTAAGTACATCCGGCTTACTAGCTAGCGGATCCACCAGTTACATGATTATATACTAATTATGTTAGATTGTGATACTAAGTAGCCTCGTCGTAGGCCTAGCGTGTTATCCACAAGTTTAGTTTTTCTTACGATATGAGTATCGGTATCGGGCTATTAATTCTTATGTTTAGTTTGTCTTACGATACAGATATTCACATCAAATCGAGCATGAATCGTTACTTTGTTGATCGTACATGGATGTACAAACGACAACACGAGAGCAAATTGGTGTGAGTAACGATTTTCAGGCAGGTATGGAAGTATTTCTTAAGTATGCCATGAGCAAAACTCAGTACATGGACGATAACAAAATCAAGTGTCCATGTGTTAATTGTCACAATAGACGTTTCGAAGAAGTGATGACTGTGAGAGATCATTTGACCCGTAAGGGTTTCGTACGTGATTACGGCCTGTGGTCATCGCAAGGTGAATTATATTCAGAAAGACAAGCTGCAGAAGCTGGTACTTATGCTTTGATGATAATGCTGCAACGGATGTCCTCGAAGACGACGGATGCTCTGTGGATTATGGAGACATGCAGAACCTTGTACGAGATATGGTGTATGCTGCGGCAGGGCCTAATTTTGATCCGAAGGATCCTAATCCCGAGGCAAAGGTTCTATGATATTTAAGGACGTAGATACTCCTCTATATCCTGGTTGTGAGACTCATTCCGCACTGTCAGTGACGATGCGGTTGTTGAACATAAAGTCTGATTTTAACTTGCCACAAGCTTGCTATGATCGGATCACACAATTAACTAATGAGGTGTTACCGAAGGAATCAAAAGAGCTCCCAAGAAACTTCTACAAGTCAAAGATGATGGTCCGACAACTGGGACTGGGGTACGAGAAGATAGATTGCTGTCGCAACGATGCATGTTGTATTACAAAGAGAATTGCGTATTAGAAAGTTGTTGGTTCTGTAATGCGGATCGTTACAAGACAGTACAGAGAAAAGGAAAGTCAACTAGAAAACGACGTCCTTACAAGTATATGCATTACTTGTCGATCACGAAGCGCTTACAGAGGATGTATATGTCTCTGAATACAGCAGAACACATGACGTGGCACAGTGAAGATCGCATAAAGGACGAAGGAGAATTGTCACATCCTTCGGATGGGGAGGCGTAGAAATATTTTGATTTGTGTCATCCAGATTTTGCTGCAGAGCCTAGAAATGTACACCTGGCGCTATGTTCTGATGGCTTCGCCCCTTTCGGACAGTCAGGATCTCAATACTCATGCTGGCCGGTCATTCTTACCCCTTACAATCTGCCACCATATGTGTATGAAGACTCCTTATATGTTCTTGACAGCTATCATACCCGGTCCCAAAAATCGACAAAGAACATCGATATATATTTCAGCCGTTGGTGGATGAGCTGAAACAGTTGTGGGAGATCGGCGTCACGACCTATGTAATTTCCAGAAAAAAAACTTTCAGATGAGAGCTTCACTCATGTGGACAATCAATGATTTTCCAGCATACGGTATGCTGTCGGGATGGAGTACGTACGGCAACATGTCTTGTCCGATATGTATGGAAAATAGTAAGGCGTTCCGCCTTAGACATGGAGGAAAAACTACTTTCTTTGACTGTCACCGTCAATTTCTGCCAACGAGACATCCTTGGCGAAAGAACAAGGACGCGTTCAGATATGAAAAACAAGAATTTTCTGAACCTCCTGCCAGATTGTCGGGATACGATATTTGGGAAGATGTAAAGGAATTGCCCACCGCAATGGAAGATCCATCGAACAATCGTGTCGAGGGGTTCGGACAAAGCCATAACTGGACCAAACGGAGTATCTTCTGGGACTTGCCTTATTAGAAAGATAATATTATTAGGCATAATCTTGATGTCATGCATATCGAAAAGAATGTGTTCGATAATGTCTTCAATACCGTTATGGATATTAAAGGAAAGACGAAGGACAATCCAAAAGCAAGACAAGACATGGCCGAGATATGCAAACGTCATAATCTAAACTTGATACAAAGGGGAGCTGGTGGACAAGTAACTAAGCCGATAGCGCCATACGCATTGAGCAAGGAAGATAGATTAATAATCTGCAAGTGGATATCTACTTTAAGATTTTCGACGGCTATGTGTCGAATTTGTCTAGATGCGTTGATCTCAATGAACGCAAGCTAACAGGAATGAAGAGTCACGACTGCCACGTGTTTATGGAAAGATTACTGCCCATTGCGTTGAGAGAGTTGTTGCCTTCTGCTGTATGGGTTCCGTTGGCCGAGCTGTCTACATTTTTCAGGGATATCTGTTCAACTAAGCTCACGGTGCAACATATGATACAACTTGAGGAGAAGATTGTCTTAACAATTTGCAAGTTAGAGAAAATATTTCCACCGGGTTTCTTCGACAGTATGGAGCATCTACCGATTCATCTAGCATACGAAGCCCGTGTCGGTGCATCTGTTCATTATCGATAGATGTACCCCTTTGAAAGGTAAATAAAAATCGATAATATTAAGTGGATTTTACAATTCATTATTAATTCTCAAGATAATTTGTCTCTCTAGGTATCTACATCATCTAAAGAAGAAAGTTGGCAACAAGGCTCATATAGAGGCTTCGATATGCGAAGCATATCTTATCGAGGAGGTGTCAAACTTTTGCTCTATTTATTTCGATACTCATGTTGAGACAAATCGAAATAGACCTCAAAGGAGACGAAGACGTTGAGGAAGGAGGTATATTCAATTTAAGGGGCAAGCCTATTGGGGCTAGTAAGAAATGGTGGTTGAGTGACGATGAGTATGATGCCGCTCACCGATATGTCTTGTTAAATTGTGACATACAAGAAGTGAGAGATTTGGAGAAGTAAGTGACTACACCTCGTTATAATCTCTAATTTGGTGAGGTAAGTGACTACACTAATTTTTATTCTCTCTAACAGTGTATTTAGAGATGAATTCAAAATAAGGACACCCGATATTACCGATGAGGGACTTCAAAGAGAGGTTGATTTTACCTTTCCGTCATGGTTTCGAGATTACGTAAGTAACTGAGATAATATGTTATGCGGCTACCATTTAAATATATATGCAACTAAAACATTTAAAGTTTACAGGTTTTATTAGCTGAACCAAGTACACTCACAAATGAGAGCATTCGTTATTTGTCATTGGGACCGAAGAAGCATGCAAAGACTTGGCCCGGCTATGTCGTTAATGGCTTCAAGTTTAAGACAACTCAACATCCTATAAATGTCGAATTTCTCAATGACGGCTTCAGTACGAAGGATTCTGGTGTTTGCATAAGAGGCACAATCTATGACGACGAGCCGGACTTTGACTATTATGGAGTGCTTCGGGATATTGTAGAATTACAATATAGTGCCCCATTTGATATGCATATTGTTATGTTCAAATGTGAGTGGTTCGATACGACACCAAATATCGGTTGGAGAATCGATAAACAATTTGGATTCGTCGATATAAATCATCGCAGGAGGTATAGAGTGTCCGACACGTTTGCGATAGCAAGTCAGGCTGTTCAAGTCTACTATACAAGCTACCCAAGACGTCGTAGAGATCGCTTTGACTGGTGGGCAGTATGCAAGATTAAATCTAGAAATACATTCAACGTTGGAGACCCAGCATACCAAGAGGACCAGATCGAAAAGCCCCAATACTTGGGACAACAGTCTTGTGACATGGATGTTGAATTAGAGGTTATATACCTCTTGCTGATGAAAATAGAGGGGAAGAAGAGGTTGATATACAAGACTTAGATGTCAACCAGGGGAGAAAGAGGCGTCTTGTCCCAAGTATTGAGACTGAAGAAGAAGAAGAAGAAGAAGAAGAAGAAGACTTTGAGATGAGGATGAGGATACAGATGAATTCGACGATGAGGATGATGATGATGAGGCCGAGGCCGAGGAAGAGGACGATGACGATGATTAAATATCGCTATATTTCAGTTGTATCTTGAAGCACCCAATATCTAGTCTCGAATCCTAAATTACCCTATTACATTTGGATTTACAATTACAAGTCTAGTGGAACACAAGATGCCCTTTTATCAAAAGTTACAAGAATTGTACTTTGTTGTATTGGTGCGTGATTTTATCAGATTTTGTGTATCTAGGTTTTATTCGTACTTCACTTCTGATTGTAATATTTATTTCAGTTTGGGATATTTGCGTATTATTGTATGAGTTTTCTTTTTGCAGATGGCACTCCTAGGCCTACTCGTCTGGGCGGCACTCATCGCCCTGCTGCTGGTATGGATATATTTAGTTTTATATTCATTTATAAATCTATGTTGTCGGTATTTTGTTTATGTGTTCTATTTACAGGGCATGGTTGCGAGCACCCGTACTGGGGGTGCTGGCCGTGGTCGTGGCGGTGGCAGCGGCGGCGGCGGTGGTGGTGGTGGTCGTGGGCGTGGGCGTGGGCGTGGGCGTGGTGGTAGCGGTCGTGGTCGCCAGCCGCATTCCCCGGATGTGACCTCCGATCCCGACTTGGAGAGCCCGGACACAGGCTCTTCCCGCCGTCATTCTTCCTCGGTGCCACCGATATAATGCCCCGCTCTGCACGAGGCATTTGGTTGGCTTGTTGGATGGGATCAGAACGTTGGACCGTGACTTATGTTGGAGATCAGGAGAATTGAGACTGATGCAGTCTTTCTTAGCTGGCTAGATGGAATGGGTGTTGGAATGTAGCTCGCTGGTGGAGCTACGCTTGATGAGATTGAAGCAGGAAGACCGTTATATAAGGCAAGTGAAACTGTCCTCCTTCCTCCTTATTCCCGCATGCTAATAAATGGAATAATGTGATGCTATGAATATGTCCCTAATGTCTCTTACCTTGAATGTTGAATAATTGTGATGCGATGCTTTAGTTGCTAAATTGATAGAGATTCATATGCTGAAAATCATTGAATGAATAACACATGAACTTTGAATTGCTGAACGAATCACACTCGAACTGCTAATGTAACATGATGCCTGAGATTGAATTGATAATGTCCCTTATGCTTAAGATCGATGAAATGAATGAATCACTTGAATAATGAGATGCTGCATAAATGATACATGAGAAAAGAATTGAATATGCTATTGTCCCTAAATGAATGAAATGCTACAGGTCCCTTTGAAATGAATGAATACTGTTGTTCCTCCTTAGAAGGAACAAATGAGAAATGTTGCAATGAAGCAATGAATGAGAATTGATGAGGCTTGGGATCGTTGAGATCACCAAATGAAATGATGGTAATGTTGGGAATGAATAAGTTATTGAATTGACTTGAATGAGATAAATGATGATGCACTGTTGTCTTTACTTCAATATTTTACCATGTATTTTATGTTCACGATTGAGATGGACACGCATTCGCATGGTCATAGGACAACTTATGTATAAGTGATGGGGATATGTTTTCTCGGACGGTACCCCGGGACGTTAGGGCGACCGATCCGGCCTAGGAGAAAACATTGGCGTGCCAGTAGGGGCACGGGTTCTGCGAGGCATCCTTTGGGGCTAGCTACCTTCTCTGGAGTCATCGCATTACCAACGAAGACCTATATGGCAACGTCCGTATGGTTAAACACCAGTGACCATGTAGTCAGGATGCATGCTAATGAATGTCTTATGCAGGCAGAGTAAGTATATCTGCTAACATGTATTTGATGCAGGTATGAGGGAGTCGGCTATCGGTAAGAAATCACTTAAATGTGATAATTCAATATATGTGTTGGTTTAACTTGCATGCTTACGTTCCAAATAAGTTTGATGATGCTGTATGTAGCCTTTCAGTATGAGATCCTGCTTAACATGTTAAGTTCAGTATGCTAAGAAAGATGCCTTGCTAATCATTGCTCAAACACAACATACATGCTAAGTGATGCTTGAAGTGAGAACTGTCATAATGTTTAAGATGTTAATGTTAACGATGCCTCAATGATGCCTTTTCATGATAACACCTAGTATGCCTCAATGATGCCTTTGCATGATAACTCCAAGAATGATAAATGATATGTCCACATGAATGCTACTAAGAATATGTTTACATGCTTCACTCTGATTATTGCCCATGAACTGTAAACTGATGTTAGGCCCCAAGTAGAAAGATCACTCTAAGAAATGCTTGCTTAAATGATCACTTTAATGTTGGTTTATGCGAGTGGGTTGGATTCTACTCGCCAGTACATAGATGATGTGCTGACCCACGTTTTGTGGGCAGGTGCTCTTGCTTGGAATATTCTACACACGAAGATTGGCTTGATTGGTTCCACGGCATCGAAGATTTGTTGGGCATACAGAAGCTCTCCTTGCACAAGATGATGTCTTCTGTTTATAAAGGGCATAATGTATGGAACATTGTAATCAGTTGTACCAGTGAGATTGTGAGCCAAGTCGGTATATCGAGTTGTCATCCATTGTATCCAAATATCAAATGTAAGCTGTATAGCATTGTTCAGTTGGTTTCCAATGTAAAGAGAGATGTGCTAATCATTGTACTTCAATACAAGTCTTGTACTCTTCTTCAACTATCAATAAGAGAATAAAGTTCTATATATCTCTGTGTGGCTTTAAGTTACTCTTTTTCTCTGCTGCTATAAAGAAGTGATTTACTTCTATTCAATAGAAAGATTGTCCTCACTAAATTCAATTTATCTGCTTCTGCCGCTGCGATGTGTTCCTATTTGAAGAATAATCGAGTATGTACCATCTTTGCCTTGTACAAGTGCAATACCAGACTTGTACGGCATCACGCCCAAGCGAGGACGGTCGATTCCAAGAGATAAAATATGTGAATAAATGACTCTATGAATCGGGGCGTGACAAATTGGTATCAGAGCACGGCTTTACGTCCTTGGTCTCTTCTTTGATTCATTTCAAATCAAAGTTGCATCGATGATTGACTAAAGTTGCTTCCGCGATCACTCAACGTTGCTTCCGTGATTAAATCAAAGATTGCTTCCGCGATTATGCTATTGTTGTCCGGTAATCATCCTTATGTTATCTGTGCTTGAAAGTTCGTTGACCCTCTTGGCTGCTCACTGGATGTTCCATACAATAAGTCTATATACATTGTGATGCCCCTAAATGAATGATTGTTGTTGGTTTGGACACAAATAACCTGACAATGACTCGATGCCATAGTATGCTATATTGTGAATGTTGTTTGGAATGCGGAATAAAAAAAGGTGGCTATGTATGCTGCGACAAGATGAGAATTGCATGTGATGTTGGAAAAGAATTGTGAATGAAATAATTGATGGATGAGTTTGACAGAACTGGTGAATTGACTCATGTGTGTTGCTAAGTGCTTTAGAGACGCTAAGAATGTTGGCTTATACTATTGAGACCCCGAGATGTTGGCTAAGTGTTGTGATCATCATAGATCACGAATGTCTGGAATAGAATTGAGTTGGTATTGTTTAAGGATGCTTCATTTCTGAGTGGTATATTGCCTCTACCACCTCAGAACGAGATGTATGTTGACCCTTTCCATGGGATAGCAGTGAGACTATCTGTGAGTACTGGTAGTGCCGAGACTTAGCTGGAAGTCATGTATTGTGGCTAGATGACTCGAGTGTCCCTTGACGGTGATGTTATGTTGGATAGCGAGATTGTCGAAAATTGTAATCGGTGGCATGGTTAGAAATTGTTTAGTCGAGTGCTGACTCAGACTAGTAAGACCGCTAGTATGCTATGAGTAAATGGATTTGGCTAGAGAATGTTGTGGCTTAGAATATCTGAATGTTGATTTCGATTGGTTGGATGCAAATTATTTGTGGCTAATACAATGTTGATTGCTAAGATGAAAGTTTTGGAAAAAGTTGTCGGTGACCAAAGGAATATTAGAGATCTGTGCCTTGACCCTAAGGTGTAATAGATGTTAATCCATCTTGATCACCAAAGGATAGTCGTTGCATATGTGCATGTATGTGAGGAATTGAATTGCACTAGAGAAGTAACAAGTAGCAACCCAGAATATTTTGTTGCATAGAGGATGGTTAAGTGATACATAAATCGCCGGATTGAATGGGATGAACTACTCGAACATGGTTGCATGAGAATTAAGAATGCCATAAGATAGTTTGATGATTGAGAAACAATTGGGAATGAGAAATTGCAAACATGTTGGATATGTCGGTATAGGTGATTGTTGGTTGGGATATAGATTGTTGGCTTATGACTTAGTGGTGCAACCTTGTCATACAGACCGAATAGTATGATTCTATAGTTATATTAAGACTATCGGAATCGATGACCCTTGAATAGTTAGCATTGGCTTATGGGTTCGTGTGGGTACAAAGGAATTGGAATAGAAATTGAATCGTTGGGAATTTGATGGACTATTGGACGATGAGAATCGTATGTCGGATTGGGAATTGACCGTAATGTTGATAGATCGATCTTAGTCGATCGTTGGGTAAGTCTAGAGTGAGCCTCTGTGGGAATTAGTTCCTTGAGGAAGACACTAGATAGATAGACTTGACCCTAGCGACCAGTTGATGATTTACCAATTGCTGGCTTAGCCCAATTGGCGATTCATTATTCAGACTAAATTGATACCCATAGGTTTGGGTAGAGTTTCTTAGAACTGCCGGTTGCTGTTGGCCCTAAGAAGCAGAAACTAGTATAATCCTAGTAGCCGTCCACTCTAGGGGAGTCACCTGAATGATTAGGTATAGCTGTCGGTATAGCTAACCATTGAGACTGGACCGAATAATAGATGGCCGTTGGCGACCCATAGAATGACCTTGTGGCATTGAACGAGAGATGGTGATGAGTATGCTAAGAATGATAAGTTGTAAGTATATGCTCCAATATGAACCTTAGAGATGTTTGACCCTTGAGAATTATGTGTCGGCCTATAGCAGGAAATGGAATCGTGGGATGAGACTTGATTTGTATGTATCGAATAGTGAATTATTATATGAGATGGAATTGACTGCTCATGACGGAAATGTTGGATAAGTATCTATAGTCGGGTAGCTGGGTTAACCTTGACTGTTGCATAGAATTATACCCTGACTCGGATAATCGATAGCTGGTGATGTTGGATTGTATCTTTTAGAAAAGATGAATTGCCTCGGTGAAAAATGTTGTTGGATTTGGGAAGGAAAATGATTGTTGTTGTGAAACCTTGATATGATTGGCTCTAAGTTAGACCCTTGATCGAATGTTAGAAATGTTATGCTTGGATGGAGATTGTCCCTGATGTTAAGTGGTGGCCTGGAAAATAGTGATTGTGGCAAAGTGAATAAAGTGATAAGTCAATTGAAAGGATACTAAGTCTGATTGGAAAAGAGAGTTATATCGTGGCTGATCGAATTATACTATCATGGAAGTTGGTTGAAGTACATATGTTTTGGGGACGCCTAAAATATGTGTATGGATACAGCCGAAGTGATAGGTTGCGACTGAGATAATGTTGTTGGAAGAATTTATCGCACTAGCGCAGACTTTGGCTTAAATGCATATATTTTGGGGACGCCTGAAATATGTGTATGGATCCAAATGAAGTGATGTATTGCGACCAAGATAGAATGCAAGCAAAATGTTGGTGAATCAATGTGAAGTTGCAAGTATTTGGAAAAAGAGATAGATGGATTGAATCGTTGATTGATTAAAGTGATACTGTTGGACAACTATTTTGAAATGACTGAGTGGGCTGAAATGAATATTGAATTGAAGCTGAATGAGTAACTCATTGTGATTAAGTGAATCTAGTAGATGAGTTGTTTTCTTAAGTTTCGAGGACGAAACTTTTTCTGAGTGGTATATTATGTAATGTCCCGCTCTGCACGAGGCATTTGGTTGGCTTGTTGGATGGGATCAGAACGTTAGACCGTGACTTATGTTGGAGATCAGGAGAATTGAGACTGATGCAGTCTTTCTTAGCTGGCTAGATGGAATGGGTTGGAATGTGGCTCGCTGGTGGAGCTACGCTTGATGAGATTGAAGCAGGAAGACCGTTATATAAGGCAAGTGGAACTGTCCTCCTTCCTCCTTATTCCCGCATGCTTAATAAATAGAATAATGTGATGCTATGAATATGTCCCTAATGTCTTACCTTGAATATTGAATAATTGTGATGCGATGCTTTAGTTGCTAAATTGATAGAGATTCATATGCTGGAAATCATTGAATGAATAACACATGAACTTTGAATTGCTGAACGAATCACACTCGAACTGCTAATGTAACATGATGCCTGAGATTGAATTGATAATGTCCTTTATGCTTAAGATCGATGAAATGAATGAATCACTTGAATAATGAGATGCTGCATAAATGATACATGAGAAAAGAATTGAATATGCTATTGTCCCTATGAAATGAATGAAATGCTATAGGTCCCTTTGAAATGAATGAATACTGTTGTTCCTCCTTAGAAGGAACAAATGAGAAATGTTGCAATGAAGCAATGAATGAGAATTGATGAGGCTTGGGATCGTTGAGATCACCAAATGAAATGATGGTAATGTTGGGAATGAATAAGTCATTGAACATGACTTGAATGAGATAAATGATGATGCACTGTTGTCTTTACTTTAATATTTTACCATGTATTTTATGTTCACGATTGAGATGGACACGCATTCGCATGGTCATAGGACAACTTATGCATAAGTGATGGGGATATGTTTCTCGGACGGTACCCCGGGACGTTAGGGCGACCGATCCGGCCTAGGAGAAAACATTGGCGTGCCAGTAGGGGCACGGGTTCTGCGAGGCATCCTTTGGGGCTAGCTACCTTCTCTGGAGTCATCGCATTACCAACGAAGACCTATATGGCAACGTCCGTATGGTTAAACACCAATGACCATGTAGTCAGGATGCTGCTAATGAATGTCTTATGCAGGCAGAGTAAGTATATCTGCTAACCTGTATTTGATGCAGGTATGAGGGAGTCGGCTATCGGTAAGAAATCACTTAAATGATAATTCAATATATGTGTTGGTTTAACTTGCATGCTTACGTTCCAAATAAGTTTGATGATGCTGTATGTAGCCTTTCAGTATGAGATCCTGCTTAACATGTTAAGTTCAGTATGCTAAGAAAGATGCCTTGCTAATCATTGCTCAAACACAACATACATGCTAAGTGATGCTTGAAGTGAGAACTGTCATAATGTTTAAGATGTTAATGTTAACGATGCCTCAATGATGCCTTTTCATGATAACACCTAGTATGCCTCAATGATGCCTTTGCATGATAACTCCAAGAATGATAAATGATATGTCCACATGAATGCTACTAAGAATATGTTTACATGCTTCACTCTGATTATTGCCCATGAACTGTAAACTGATGTTAGGCCCCAAGTAGAAAGATCACTCTAAGAAATGCTTGCTTAAATGATCACTTTAATGTTGGTTTATGCGAGTGGGTTGGATTCTACTCGCCAGTACATAGATGATGTGCTGACCCACGTTTTATGGGCAGGTGCTCTTGCTTGGAATATTCTACACACGAAGATTGGCTTGATTGGTTCCACGGCATCGAAGATTTGTTGGGCATACAGAAGCTCTCCTTGCACAAGATGATGTCTTCTGTTTATAAAGGGCATAATGTATGGAACATTGTAATCAGTTGTACCAGTGAGATTGTGAGCCAAGTCGGTATATCGAGTTGTCATCCATTGTATCCAAATATCAAATGTAAGCTGTATAGCATTGTTCAGTTGGTTTCCAATGTAAAGAGAGATGTGCTAATCATTGTACTTCAATACAAGTCTTGTACTCTTCTTCAACTATCAATAAAGAGAATAAAGTTCTATATATCTCTGTGTGGCTTTAAGTTACTCTTTTTCTCTGCTGCTATAAAGAAGTGATTTACTTCTATTCAATGAGAAAGATTGTCCTCACTAAATTCAATTTATCTGCTTCTACCGCTGCGATGTGTTCCTATTTGAAGAATAATCGAGTATGTACCATCTTTGCCTTGTACAAGTACAATACCAGACTTGTACGGCATCACGCCCAAGCGAGGACGATCGATTCTAAGAGATAAAATATGTGAATAAATGACTCTATGAATCGGGGCGTGACAACCGACATCGTCGTCGAGGCCTGTGACTCCATCCGCTAGCAGATCCGTTCCGCCACCAGATGTACCAGCGGATGCAGCAGCAGATGCAGCAGGGGGCCCAGCAGTTACTGCAGGGTGGGCCTCGGAGTACCCGGGATTCAGTTTCATCCTGTTACCGGAGAGTACGTGCGCGGACCCGCGGATCCCCCGACGCCACCAGAGAGGCTGGTGGGCGAGTTCCGACGAGAGCTATGGCCCGCTGGTGAATCGTAAGTTAATTTAAGTTAATTTATTAAATTTGTTTCATTTATTCAAGTTAATAATCCAGTCGTTGCTTCTTTATAGGTTTTCCCGTGGAATGCTGCCCGGATTCTAGGGCGCGTTATCCGGGATAACTACCATGGCCCCTACCTCAATTTTTCTGAGGTGTCTCAGGACATGAAGTACGTCTGGCTCGACGAGATGAGGGTATAAATCCGTCGGTGAATTATTAATTATTCTTTAAATCATTAAATTTTTTATTACGTGATATTTGAATTTGTATGTCAGAGGACGTTCTGGTGGCCCCCCCATCGCGAGGAGGCGATCCGCAGGACCTACAAAGCCGCCGTCGAAAGAAGATACGGGATGCGGTGTACGACCTTCGTACGGCGCATACGAGGAAGGACTGGATCCGGGCGGAGTACTATGAGCAGATGTTGGAGAAGATGGATACTCCGCAGTTCAAGCTGAAATCGGAGAAAGCTAAGGCTAATCGACAGGTCGCGGGTCTGCATACGGGGGGATCAAGGCCCCACGCATCGACGCGTGCAGATTTGGTGAGATAGCATAAATTCAAATTCATTCTATTATTTAATTTCGTGTTGTTAATATACGAAGTTAATTAAATTCTACGTATGCAGGCCCAACGGGCGGTGAAGCAGGGGAAAGAGGCGGAGACAGTCATCGCTCACGATGTATTCGTGCATACGCACAAGAGCGGAAGGACGGAGCTTCGTCGACGCGAGGGCCGAGGAGACTGATGTAAGTACTTACGTTTATGAGATTTATGTTAGAAATATAATTATTGTTAAGTTAATTAGATAAACTTAGGATTCAGACTATAACTTAGGGAAACATAGGATTTAGATTATAACTTAGGAAAACTTATAGTATAAACACATTCATTGGATAGGCTGCGTATCGTGAGGCACTTAGTCGGCTTGAGATCGAGCCCCTTCCAAGAATGTCGGCGAAACGACGCCCACCAGACGCACTCTTCTATGGCCTCTCGCTACGACGACGTGTTCGTAGAATCCGTCGGCGGCGTTAGGAAAGGGCGCGTCTACGGCTTAGGTTCCATGGCGCCCTCGTTGCAGCCGTCCCCGAGATATCTACCGCCTCCGCCTCCCCCAGCGCCCCCGGTTGACGATGTGAGGGCGCTTGCGACTCTGACCTCCGCGGTGTCAGATTTGCGGGCGATAGTGTTGGGGCGCTATCCGTGCTCCCGGTCCGTTGCTCCCGGTCCGTCTGCTCCCGGTCCGTCTGCTGGTGCTCCCGGTTCATCTGGTGGTGCTTCCGGTCCGCTACTGCTGCCGGTGCTTCGGATCGACCTGGTCCTTCTTCCCCCGGACGGCTTTCGTTTAACCGCTCTGCGGACGCCCGTATCGTATCGGATAACACCATCTTGACGCTCCTTGACATGTTGTCGCCAGAGCAGCTACGCGCGCTTCCAGACCATGTCTTGTCCCAAGTGCCGGCACACACGGTGGAGGAGTACATACGCAAAGCGGATGCGGCGGCACGAGCACGAGACGATCCGACGGACGGGGTTTGATTTTATTTATGTTGTTGGTTTTGTAGACATTTGGATAAATTATATGTTCGAATATTTTTTTTATTTTGATAATTTAATGTTGGATATTGGATATTGTGTTGGTAATATTTGTTGGATATTAGATACGTTGGATATTGGTGTCGGATATGGATATTTTGCATATGGATATATGGTGTTGGATATTGGATACGTTGGATATTCGTGTTGGATATGGATATGGTGTTGTATATGGATATTTTGCATGTTTGATATTGTGTTGGATGTGTTGTATAAACAGGAAAGAGTCTGTTTGCAGTATTTTTTTTTTCAAAAATTAGAAGTTAGCGACGGACGGGCGACCACTCAGCGACGGATAGTCCGTCGCTAACTGGAGAAACTGAGGTTAGCGACGGAGTGGCGACGTAAAAACCGTCGCTACCTGGAGCATTTCAATAAAGCGACGGATTGGCGACGGACGATCCGTCGACCTGGTGCTGTTTGATGTCCATAAATTTTAGCTTTCACGACGGATTGGCGACTAACTTACGGCGGACTAGCGACAAAGTCCCGACGGACTATCCGTCGCTAACTGTAGGAATTTAATGTATCGACGGATTGGCGACGTAATATCCGTCGCTACCTGGAGAATTTTATATTGAGCGACGGTTTAGCGACGGAATGTCCGTCGACCTGGTTCTGTTTGATGTCCATAAATTTTAGCTTTCGCGACGGATTGGCGACTAACTTACGACGGACTGGCGACAAAGTCCCGACGGACTATCCGTCGCTAACTGTAGGAATTTAATGTATCGACGGATTGACGACGTAATATCCGTCGCTACCTGGAGAATTTTACATTGAGCGCGGTTTAGCGACGGAATGTCCGTCGACCTGGTTCTGTTTGATGTCCATAAATTTTGCAGTTAGCGACGATGTTTTGTCGCTAATACGACGCTAATCCGTCGTACACCTCGGCGGATTAGCGACGGCATAACGACGACCTGCCGTATGGGAAAATCTCTGATACGCTTTTACCGACAAATTTACGACGGATTAGCGACGGATATTGCGTATCAGAAAATCACTGATACGGTTTTGCCGACTCTTTAGCGACGGAGTTTTCCGTCGCTAACCCTATATCCTGATACATGTTTTGACGAAAGCTAGTCGGTAATCCGTCGCTATATATATTTAAATGCGCCGACGGTATTCCGTCGCTAAGTCGTCGCTGAGCGACGGAGTAGCGACGGATATGTTTTAGCGACGAGGTTATTCCCGACGGTTGTTTTACCACAATATCCGTCGGTACTCCGTCGGTATTTATTTTTGGCGACGGACTACCGACGGATAAGGTCGTCGGTAAATCCATGTATTTTGGTAGTGCAAAACCGTACCATTTTATGTTCCCTGAATCTATCCAAGCCGATCACATACTCTGGATGTATTTCAATATATTGCACACGCCAGGTTCATTGTATATTTCATGTTCAGGTTTTATTCCATGTTCCATGTATTTATTTTCCAGTATTCATGTTCAGGTTTCATTTCATGTTCTCATTTCTTGTACTTTATATTTTTCTGTATTCATTTCCATATCATGATGTTCATGTTTATTTCCTTGGATATACTTAGCTCCGCTCCGGACTAGGATATGTTGCAGGTGTACTTGCAGGATATTATTCTACCTTATGGGCCAGAGCCCAGGATCTTAGCTAAGCAGGATGGAGCCATGACTTAGCTTGAGGTTTTAGGTTTAGATTGTTTTAGCTATTCCTCTAGATATTGTATGTTCTTAGAATTCTTAGTGTATTTCATTCTTGTTGTCTCTAGTACTTTTATGTCATTATGATTGATGGATTATGGTGATCATCATGGGACGGTTAGATGCTGTGATTATTATCAGGTTATTATTGGAGTTTTCCCTAGATTGGTACATCTTACTTCGTCGTGTCTAATGACGAAGGCTGGACGTGTCCGACTCGTGTCCGATTATTCGGGAGCGGGTCGTGACAATAATCACCTATGAAATATTCTATATATCTTAGTCACAATCAATTGTAAGATAATGATGAAGTGATCATCACACAAATGTTTGTCCTTCCGATGGAGGAAAGACGAGAATTCATAAATAGGAATTCAAGCACGGTATAATTGAGCACAAATATGAATTTTCAAAGGCGATAGTAGAAGTCAAAGGAATTTTCACTAGTAGTAGTAGATTGAGATTCTAATATATATCCTAATGCAGGCTCGTTTGGGACAGTAACGTAACCAAAACAATTTATCTCGACCTACATGGGCCACCACAAAATATGTCATGCCCCAGTTCCAAAATATACAGGAACTTGATGTAACACCCAGTTTTTCAAATGAGGGTAATTTTGAAATTTTACAATTATAATCATTTAATAAGGACATTTAATTATATTATGAATTTTAGTGATTTTTAATTAATTTAAACCTAGTTAAAAATTGAATTATGCTTTAGATTTCGTATGGACTGAGTCGACTTTTGTGTCGTATCCGTGTCCAAAACGGATATGAACACATTGCACGAGCAGCCACATGCGTGCCCTGCTGCTCGGGGGTATTTTCTTGCAGCACAGGCCACGTGGCCGCATGCTACTTGGCAGGGACATGGGGGCCACGACTGAAAAGTCAGCCCCCAATTCCCAGAGTTGTTCGTGTCGTGTCGGACACGATATGGCACGTGCACGCATTTTTGCCTACACTGGTTCAGGCGAAAAATGTGCCCTGATACGCACTTTGCGCGTGGATACGAGACTTCGTGGACACGACTCAGGCACCTAGACACATACCCTGACACCCCACCTAGCTACTGACATATGCACGAGACCCAAGGATGCGTGTGTCGTGTCCTACACTAGCCGACACAGCCCCACGAGCTCACTGATACTATATTTTCTGTTTTAAAATAAATTTCTCTATTCGTCACTTGTGTCCACTGTATGGACACGTGGACACCCTCCACACAAGCACACACATGACTGACACCTCGGTACACGTGTTTCCCTAATATGTTTTGGGTTTACCTATCCTAATTTGGTCGGGTTCTTATATTAGTGATATTGGGTGGAATGAAGTAGTTCACTGAGTTAGTTCGATATGAACTCTGGATTTAAGTTTGGTTTTGTATCGGTTAACGAAGTTTAGATTCAAGTTGCTAATGAATTGGTTTCGAAATTTGAATATATATACATAATAATTCATGTATCTTAACTATACATTCGAAAACGGTTTTTTTTATTTGAAATGAGATGGATTCAGGATTTTAAAATCTAGGAATGTTGGTTTTGTTTGGGTTTGATATTTTGGGGATTTGATTACATGTTCAGAGGATTACTTATTCAGATGTTGGTAGTTGTTCAGTCCCCTCATTCTTGGTTCAGTCCAAGCCTTTACAAGTTCAAGTTTGGTTGGGGTTCAGTCAAAACCTGAGTTTACATATGGAAAAGTTCCTGAGATTCAAATGAACCCTCATGAGTAGTCCCTGCATTGTTATAACATGTACTGCCCAACCTTAGTGTGCCTAAATTGATCAACCTCCCTTTTTCACTACATGCATATGGTGTATATATAATATATATATATATAATATATATATATATATATATATAATATATAATATATATATATATATAATATATATTACATATGGAAAAGTTCCTGAGATTCAAATGAACCTCATGAGTAGTCCCTGCATTGTTATAACATGTACTGCCCAACCTTAGTGTGCCTAAATTAATCAACCTCCCTTTTTCACTACATGCATATGGTGTGTATATATATATATATATATATATAATATAATATATATATATATATATATATATATATGTTATGTATGCATGAGGGATGATAAACTTGAAATTGTGTGAGTTTTGAATGTTTAAACTTTGTATATAGATTATAGGAGTGGTGGCATTTTATATATCCCATATATATATATATATATAATATATATATATATATATATATATATATATATATTATATATATATATATATAATGGGTCGAGAGCGGGGCTCCCCTCGGTTCCCGAGCGGGGTCTCTGCCGCGCCGACTTTTCCCCCCTCCTCGCCTCTCCGGCGTTCGTCCCCGCCCCGGCCGGGGTCTGGTGGGTGGGTTGGCCAGTCGGCCTCCCCGGGCCGGCCACTCCTTTCGGCCTCTTCGTCCCCCTCGGCGGGTCGAGCCCCGCTTGGCCTTCCCCCCTGTGGAGCCCCCCGCCCCTCGCCGGCCTTTCGCCGGGTGGCCCGCCGGGATTCGCCTGGCCCCCCTGTGGGGCTCCCCTTCCCCCCTCCTCGCTGGCCCCCCGTCGCGCAGATCCCCCGTCTCCCCATCTCCCTGCCCCTCCTTTCCCCGCCGGCGTCGTCGTCGTCCTCGTCCGCAGCGGCGTAGCCGGCCTCGGCGGGCCGTGCCGCGGGTGTCTCTCCTCCTGGCGCGATCGTCCTCTCTCCCCTCCTCCTGTTGCATCCGCTGCGGCTCCGATGGAAGCGTCTCCCCTTCCTCCGTCCCCCCCCCATCCCGGCGTTTCCTCCACTCGCCGCCCCTCTCTCCTGGAAGGCGCCCCCCTCCGCCGCGCCTCTGGTCCCCCCGCCTTGGCCTCGCCCGACGCAGCCCCTTCCTGCAGCGTCGTCTCTCCTCCGGAGCGCTCCCCGGCGTTGGTGGCTCCGTTCGGCGTGGCCATCTTCGGGGCTGGCGACCCGAGCCTGACGGCGTCCTCGTCGCCCCCGCCCCCTTCCGTTGTTGCGCGGTGCGGCGGCCCTCCGCTGCCGCCCCTCCGCCCGCGAGCTCCGAGATCTCTGCGTGGACGGCTCCTCCACCTCCTTACGATCTCCGGAGCTTCCGGCGCGCGCTGGAGGCCACTCCCCCCCTGCCGCTTTTGACCGGCCCAGCTTCGCCGGTTCCTCTCCCATCCCCAGCGCTTCCCCTCGTTCCAGACTGGTGCCTTGGGTCGCCTCCCCCGCGGCGGCGCCTCGTCCGTCCGGCTCTGCCCCCTCCGGCCCCTGGCCCTCTCCGTGGCCATCCTCCTTACCAGAGCTTCCCCCTCGCCGTCTCCCTCCCCGCCCCTCGGCCTTCCCTTCCTCTTCCCCCTCCCGGGCGGTCGTCTCCCCGACCTGGCCCCCCCCGGGTTTCCGCCGGAGCCCACACCCCCGCGCCCCCTCTCCCGGAGTCGCGCTCCCCTCAACCCCTCCTTAGTCGTCTGCCCCGGTCCCCCCCGGCCGTCTCGCCCCCCGGTCCAGTGCGTCGGCCCCCCTCCCGGCGGTGGCCCCCTCGGCGTCTCGTCGGCGGGGGACTCGCGGACCTTTGCGTCGCCCGCCCTCATGCTCCGCGCCGCGCACGGGCCCCGCGCCGCCTCCTTGGTCCCCGCGCCGGCCACCTTGGGCCCCACGCCCATCGCTTTGGGCGCCGCGCCTTCACGTGCCTTCTTGGGTCGCGCGCCTGGCGCTTTCCCCCCCACGCGACGGTCTCATTTTTCAAAATTTGAATTTCGGTTTCAAATTTAAAAAAAAAAAAAAAAAAACTAATCCCTAGGGCCGTGCGCCCACACCCGCTCCTTAGGTTTTTAATTTCTGACTTTTTTTGTACTGCAATCATGTTATCAGAGCGAGTTTGTGTTTCTCGGCTCTGTCACCTCGTGTATGCTCTTTTGAGCTTTTCTTTTATCAACCAAAATTTCCTTCGGTTAAAATATATATATATATATATATATATATATAGATATATATATATATATATAATATATATATATATAATATATATATATATATATATATATATTTATATATATAATATTTATTTATTTTTTTTTATTTTTTTGAAAACCTCCACTCTTTATTAATCAAGGCTCAAAATGCCGAAGCCTGAAGGGAGTACAATGCAAAAATATAATATATTATATATATATATATATATATTATATTATATATATAATATATAATATATATATATCTATATATATATATATTATAATTTTTTTGAAACCTCCACTCTTTATATAATATATATTATATATATATATATTATAATATATAATATAATAATATATTTTTTTTCTATATATATATATAATATATATAATATATATATATATATATATAATATAATAAATATATATATATTATATATATATATATAATATATATATATATATAAAATATATATATATATATATATATATATATATAGAAAAATATAATAATATATTTTCTATATATATATATAAAATATATATATATAGAAAAATTATATATATATATTTTTATATATATATATATATATATATATATATATAATATATATATTATATATATATATATATATAATATATATATATATATATATATATATATATATATACATTTGGGGTTAGTGATGGGTTAAATGAATAGGTATATATATACATGTGAGGCCATGACTACTTAGGCTATATAGGTATGTCTATATATATGTAGTGAGTTTTGCCTATATATGATGCATGTTGTATATATAGGATATTAGTGATAAGGAAGCTATATAGCATTAGATACCATAATGTGGGATTGCATATAGGGGTATTTATGAAATAAGGTTATGTGGATGGATGGGATATATGTGATAAGGTAGAGTGGGTTAAGGTTGTGACATTACATTATACATTACACATATATGTATATGTGTAATGTCTATATAGATTATGTTGTAGGTTATGTGTGGTATGGAATATGGTTATGAATTAGAGTGAGTTAGAGTAGGGGCCCTAGTGTAGTAGTTTACATCCATGTTATGTGTAAATGCCCATATAGATATATGTGGTTTACCTAAGATGTGTGTTATGGTATAGGAAGAGTTGAGTAGATAGTTTACCTTTGACCTAGAGTTGACCAAAAGTCAACATTAAGCCTAAATGGGACCAATTGACCCTTGCTAGCCTAAGTTTGACCAGTTGACCAAGATAGTGTTATTGTTGGCCTAGTTTGACTAGATGTTGACTTGGGTTGACCTAGAATTGACCAAGTTTGACTTTAACCTAGATTAACATAGAAATCATGTAGATTGCATCGTAAACTTTATTTACCTTATTTTAAACACAATATAACCTGTACTGCTCTATTTAGGGCATTGTGACTCCGGTGCAGACATCTGATATTACACTACTCTTTTCAGAGTATCAGGCGAGTACATTCTCTGATAGTTCTCTCATTTACTTGTCAATTACTGTACTTCAGTTCTAGTTAGTTTTATGTGATTCTCTGTTACAACACGTATGGATATTTCTGGATTCACGTATGCGACACACATACCATCTTGTCTGGCCTCTATTACTGGAATTATTGTTGGTATCATCATGTCTGACTTTATTATTGGAATTATTCTGGAATCATTGCTGGTATCATCATGTTTGGCTGGACTCATATTGATTCGCGTGTCAAATTATGGATTTACTTGTATTGTGGGGTAGAGAAATATTGAGTAAGACATATAGACATACCCCAAATCTGGAATCTCCAAACTGGAATCTACTGGAAGCATAGCCATCCCACACTTGGCCGAGTATGCGATGTGCCTGATACCTATAGCCGTTTACATGTCGATCTCGGTATTTTAAAATACACTGTTAGAGTATAGCTGGTCTCACCTGGATTCTTGATCATGACTAGAATCATCTTGTACTGGATTCATCTTGTATTAGATTCGTCTCGTACTGGATTTACATTGGATTTACACTTGTCTTACATTTACTGTCTGGACTTATCATGTACTCTAGTTCAGCTAGAATCTTATTTATAGTCTTCGTTGCCATGATTCTTCTCTGTTTTACTTATCTTACTTTTCTTGTATCTTAACTGTTTCTCTATACCATCACCTGAATATAAACTACCATGTTCATCAATAAAACTGTCTATAACTGCTTTATAGTTCTCTGTCATTTACTTGGGTTTTCTAGATGAATTGTGCTCGTTCCTGTCCTGACTGGACCTGTTGCAAATATTACAGATGATTATCCTGAGGACATTTGCCCTACTTGCCTTGGAGCAGGAGATGGCTTAGCTACCTTTGGCCCCGACACTCAGGAGTGATCGGAAGACTAGCTAGTAGACTTGGTTTAGTTTTCATGTTTTAGAATTTGAATTGTAATAAGTTGAGATATTGTTTGTTTGAGATTGTTTGAGATTATTATTATTTAGTAGTTAGTTTTGTTGTTGTTATTTAGTCTTAGTTATAAACTTCTGTGTTATCATATCGTGCTTAGACTGTGATTGAGATTTCATTATATCTATACTTGTCCTCCGTTCGGAGTTGAGATTTTGACAAGTACATTATATAATTACATGAGTTGTTGATTAGATAGTAACCTAGGACAGCGTTCTACCGCCGACACTGCGATGTAGGCTGGACGTATCCACTTTTCGTGTCCCTACATTGGGTGCGGGTCGTGACACATTTTTAGTGGTAGCCCATACAGGTCGAGTTTATGTAGCGGTATTCGAACTAGAGTATCACTACAGCCTGCGATAAGATTGAGAGATAGGCTTTAACGGAGAGGTACTCAATCACAGTTAGGAAAAATTCAGCTTTAATTCATGCCATCTACATATCTTACTGATTTACCTTCTTGAAATAAACTATCCTAATTTGATTATATCGATTCCTGCTCAGTAATGACTTCCTTGTTCGATCTGTCTTCAGGATGGTGGAGACACGATCACATCGCTCTGGTACAGCAGCCGCTGGAGAGGGATCTGCCACCTCTCATCCAGTGCAGCAGGATGCTGGGACTGTAGCACCTTCTGTTCCTGATCAGACAGGAACGACTGCAGCGATTGGGGGTATGCCTCCACTTTTTCGGAGGACAATACCAGTCATTCCAGAGATGCTCCAGCAGCAGCAGCCGCCTTCAGGATCCGTTGACGCAGTCCAACTGTTCACTTTCTTCCAGTAGTTCATGGAGGCCCAGCAGGCCAGCAGCAGTAGCGTCAGACGGTAGAGTTCAGTCGGGGCATCAATCTGGCCCTGACGGTAGTTGAGAGGGCAGCAGCTCAGCCTTCGATAGTTCAGCAGCCACATCAGTCTAAGGAGAAGGACATCCACGATTTTCAGAAGATGCACCCGCAGGATTTTAGGGGTACAGAAGGCATCATGTACGCAGATGAGTGGATTGAGCACATGGAGGAGATCTTCAGGCTGGCAAAGTTTCCAGCGAGGCTACAGATCGAGGCGGCGGCCAGTATGATGTAGGATTTGGCTCGCACATGGTACCAGACAGACCCGAGGGTTGGTACCGTTGGGCAGACCTGGACAGCCTTCAAGTAGCTGTTCAAGGAGAATTTTTTCCCAACGCAGCGCTTGGTGCCCTCGAGACACAGTTCGAGACTTTAGTACAGGGCAGTCAGACTATCGAGGAGTACGCCGGAGAGTTCTGCCGTCTGGATAGGTTTGTTGAGGGGTTATCTGAGGTGACAAAGGCCCAGAGGTTCAGGAAGGGGCTAGTCAAGGAGGTGAAGTCCTACACCAAGAGTGCCCGCAGCGCCACTTTTGAGGAGATCCTGGTAGGAGCTCTAGCAGCGGAGGATGACCTTGAGCTGAGGCTCAACAGAGGTCGGGACTTTCAGGGAGCCAGCAGCAGTGGAGGCCATGCCAAGAGGCCTCATGTATAGATTCAGCAGACACAGGCACCAATAATGGTTCAGCAGGTGCAGCATCAGTATCGAGGTCAGGACCTGAAGACGATCAGTTGTTCCTACTGCAGGAAGTTGGGACACACCAGGGAGCAGTGTAGAAAGAGGCTGAGGGTTTGCTATTTCTGTGGGTCTGAAGCCCACCAGAAGATGGATTGTCCAGTTGCACCTCCTTTTGAGGGAGCTAGGACACCTGTAGCTCAGCACCAGAGGGGTGGAGCTTTTGCGATGGCGGTTGAGGAGACCGACGCTGCAGGTGATGGGTTAGCAGGTTTGACCTCCTTGTTTTTCTCTTCCACCTTCATGTGTGATTCGATTAGTACCTGCCAGGATATGCTTGTGATATGTTAGATAGCGTAGTTACCCTGATCGAGACAGTAGAATTACGACCAGTAGGACTGTGTTTGCATGTTATCTTTTGACCTTATTTTATTGGGGGTTTGACCTAGTAGGAGTACGATCATCTTAATTTCGAGGACGAAATTCTTCTAAGGGGGTAGAGTTGTAACACCCAATTTTATAAATAAGGATAATTTTGAAATTTTGTAATTATAATCATTTAATAAGGACATTTAAATTATATTATGATTTTTAGTAATTTTTAATTAATTTAAACCTAGTTAAAATATTGAATTGTGCTTTGGATTTCATGTGGACTGAGTCGACTTTCGTGTCGTGTCCGTGTCCAAAACGGATACGAACACGTTGCACGAGCAGCGCGCACGTGCCCTGCTGCTCGGGGGTGTTTTCTTGTAACACAGGCCACGTGGCTGCATGCCACTTGGCATGGACGTGGGGGCCACGACTGACAAGTCAGTCCCCAATTCCAAAGCTGTTCGTGTCGTATCGGACACACTATGGCACGTGCACATATTTTTGTCTATACTGGTTCAGGCGAAAAACGTGCCCTGATATGCACTTCGCGCGTGGACACGCGACTTCGTGGACACGACTCAAGCACCTAGACACATACCCTGACACCCCACCTAGCTACTGACATGTACACGAGACCCAAGGATGCGTGTGTCGTGTCCTAGACTAGCCGGTACAGCCCCACGAGCTCACTGATACTGTGTTTTCTATTTTAAATAAATTTCTCTGTTTGGACACTTGTGTCCACTGTATGGACACGTAAACACCCTCCACACATGCACACACATGACTGACACCTCGGTACATGTGTTTCCCTAATATGTTTTGGGTTTTTCTATCCTAATTTGGTCGGGTTCTTATATCACTGATATTGGGTGGAATGAAGTAGTTCACTGAGTTAGTTCGATATGAACTCTGGATTTAAGTTTGGTTTTGTATCGGTTAACTAAGTTTAGATTCAAGTTGCTAATGAATTGGTTTCGAAATTTGAATATATACATAATAATTCATGTATCTTAACTATACATTCGAAAATAGGTTTTTTTCATTTGAAATAAGATGAGTTCAAGATTTTGAAATCTGGGAATGTTGGTTTTGTTTGGGTTTGATATTTTGGGATTTGATTACATGTTCAGAGGATTACTTTTTCAGAAGTTGGTAGATGTTCAGTCCCCTCATTATTGGTTCAGTCCAACCCTTTACAAGTTCAGGTTTGGTTGGGGTTCAGTCGAAGCCTGAGTTTACATATGGAAAGTTCCTGAGATTCAAATGAACCCTCGTAAGTAGTTACTGCATTGTTATAACCTGTTCTGCCAAACCTTAGTGTGCCTAAATTGATCAACCTCCTTTTTTCAGTACATGCATATGGTGTGTATATATATATGTTATGTATGCATGAGGGATGATGATAGCTTGAAATTATGTGAGTTTTGAATGTTTAAACTTTGTATAGAGTATAGGAGTGGTGGCATTTATATCTCCCTTATATATATATATATAATATATATATATATATATATATATATATATTTATATATATATAAATTAGATATATATATATATATATATAATATATATATATATATACATTTGTGGGTTAGTGATGGGTTAAATGTATAGGTATATATATACATGTGAGGCCATGACTACTTAGGCTATATAGGTATGTCTATATATATGTAGTGAGTTTTGCCTATATATGATGCATGTTGTTATATAGGATGTTAGTGATAAGGAGGCTATATAGCATTAGATACCATGATGTGGGATTGCATATAGGGGTATTTATGAAATAAGGTTATGTGGATGGATGGGATAGAATGGTATGGGATATATGTGATAAGGTAGAGTGGGTTAAGGTTGTGACATTACATATTATACATTACACATATATGTATATGTGTAATGTCTATATAGATTATGTTATAGGTTATGTGTGGTATGGAATATGGTTATGAATTAGAGTGAGTTAGAGTAGGGGCCCTAGTGTAGTACTTTACATCTATGTTATGCATAAATGCACATATAGATGTATGTGGTTTACCTTAAATGTGTGTTATGGTATAGGAAGAGCTGAGTAGATAGTTTACCTTTGACCTAGAGTTGACCAAAAGTCAACATTAAGCCTAAATGGGACCAATTGACCCTTGCTAGCCTAAGTTTGACCAGTTGACCAATATAGCCTTGTTGTTGACCTAGTTTGACTAGATGTTGACTTGGGTTGACCCAGAATTGACCAAGTTTGACTTTGACCTAGATTAACCTAGAAATATGTAGATTGCATTGTAAACTTCATTTACCTTATTTTAAACACATTATAATCTGTACTGCTCTATTTAGGGCATTGTGACTCCGGTGCAGACATCTGATATTACACTACTCTTTCAGAGTATCAGGCGAGTACATTCTCTGATAGTTCTCTCATTTACTTATCAATTACTGTACTTCAGTTCTAGTTAGTTTTATGTGATTCTCTGTTACAATACGTATGGATATTTTTGGATTCATGTATGCGACACACATACCATCTTGTCTGGCCTCTATTACTGGAATCATTGTTGGTATCATCATGTCTGGCTTCTATTACTGGAATCATTATAGAATCTTTGCTGGTATTATCATGTTTGGCTGGACTCATCTCGATTCTCGTGTAAAATTCTGGATTCACTTGTATTGCGGGGCGGAGAAATATTGAGTAAGACATGTAGACATATCCCAAATCTGTAATCTCCAAACTGGAATCTACTGGAAGCATAGCCATCCCACACTTGGCCGAGTGTGCGATGTGCCTGATACCTACAGCTGTTTACATGTCGATCTCGGTATTTTAAAACACACTGTTAGAATATAGCTGGTCTCACCTGGATTCTTGATTATGACTAGAATCATCTTGTACTGGATTCATCTTGTATTAGATTCGTCTCGTACTGGATTTACATTGGATTTACACTTGTCTTATATACTGTCTGGACTTATCATGTACTCTAGTTCAGCTAGAATCTTATTTTACAGTCTTTTTTGCCATGATTCTTCTCTTGTTTTACTTACCTTACTTTCCTTGTATCTTAACTGTTTCTCTATACCATCACCTGAATATAAACTACCATGTTCATCAATAAAACTGTCTATAACTGTTTATAGTTCTCTGTCATTTACTTGGGTTTTTTAGATAAATTCTGCTCGTTCCTGTCCTGACTGGACCTGTTGAAAATATTACAGATGATTGCCCTGAGGACATTTGCCCTACTTTCCTTGGAATAGGAGATGGCTTAGCTACCTTTAGCCCCGACACTCAGGAGTGATCGAGAGACTAGCTGGTAGACTTGGTTTAGTTTTCATGTTTTAGAACTTGAATTGTAATAAGTTGAGATATTGTTTTGTTTTGAGATTATTATTATTTAGTAGTTAGTTTTGTTGTTGTTATTTAGTCTTAGTTATAAACTTCTGTGTTATCATATCGTGCTTAGACTATGATTGAGATTTATTATATCTATACTTGTCCTCCGTTCGAAGTTGAGATTTTGACAAGTACATTATATAATTGCGTGAGTTGTTGATTAGATAGTAACCTAGGACAGCGTTCTACCACCGATACTGCGGCGTAGGCTGGACGTACCCACTTTTTGTGCCCTACATTGGGTACGGGTCATGACACTTGAGGCGCGAGCATGCAAGCTAATACGATCTAGGATAAGTTCCCCATTTAATGGACTTATCCCTAGACGTACTACGCTGTCAAGGGTACTAAAAGTAACCGACATCTATATCTCAATCCACATAATAAAGCGAATATCAAGAACGAACATAATATATTGAAGTTGCGCCTGAGGATAGACTCTTCGGCTGAGTCAAGAGAGACCTCCCATTGCTCTGCTCTTCATGTCGCACTTGCTCTTTGGCTTTGGTTTTCGTGAATGCATTTTCGTATTTTCGATGGTTTTCATGGCTTGCGTTTTCGAACTCCGCATTCGTATCAAACTCTTTGAATGGTACAGTGTTCTAATTAGTTGCTTGTGCAATTGCAGGTGATCGCTTTGGCGACGTCTAAGTGCGGCCAACCAGTCCTTCGCCTCAAGTAAGACTAATGTGATGGCTGACCTCCTTCCCCTCGACCCTCTGATTTCAAATCAAACATGAAAACAAAATTGCATACTTGTATTCATAGTGTAGAATCAATAAATTGTGGCACGATTCTTCACGAACACTCGCTATAGAACCGCTATAACATAAAACTGATGCATGCTTAGTTGCTATAGATCTGTGCAAATAAAGATTGAATCGATTAACGAATGTTGTAACGATAAGACGGCATACATTGAAAATGGGCTATCTCTCAAAGATTTCATAGACCATGCTTGAATAATTAATTTTAGTCTAGCACGGTCATGGACAACTTGTGCACAAGGTTTCGCTTCCATGAACGGCAACCCGAGGCCACGGGACCGTTTCGGCCTAGGAGGAATGCAAGGTAGCTGTGCTTGATGCTAGCATAGGTCATTCGAAACTTTCAATGGGGCTAGCTACCCGCGCTGAAAGGGTCGCCGACTCGACCAAGCTATACGTCCAAGATGGCTTGAATTGCCAATGACCCCCACTTGCACTATTTACAAGTTTTTGTTATAAATCTGACAGGGAAGGAACATGGTAAGTTACGCTGCAACGGCACGCTCTCCCGTGGGTAAGATTTATCATAGTTATGTTATATTGCCTATCGAATGCTTGTCTCTTAACATGTTAACATGCAAATCGATCAAGATGGTTAGAAATATCACAAAATAGCTAACATGTTTATAAAACTGCTTGAACAAATGAGAGCTTGAGTTTAAATTAGTCACTCGCTAGTATATATGATCGTACTGACCCTTGCTCTCTACAGGTGCTATGAATCAGAAGGAATGCACCAACTAACCAAGGCGACGTTCGCATTTTGCAAGCTTCGACCGTGCGTCGAAGACTCTTGTTGCACAACTTTGAAGACTCTCTGCAAACAGTCCAAGAAGATGTCTCGACTTCCCTCTATCCCAGGTGGCTGGAGTACTTTTGTCGTAAATTGAGGGATATAATGTATGGAATGACTTTCTCATCGGCGTTCATTTTGTAATCGAGTGATGTTGTAAGCCCGTACGGCATGATTGTAATAGAGTCTTGTAAATAATGTCTATTATCAATAAAAATGCAAAATTTCTCTGTCTCAATGTGTTGTTCAATTTCTTTACGTACTCATTTAGATGTTGTATTTCGGATAACCTTATGACTATGCCTTGTGCGATCGTAACCTAGGTTCGCACGACATCACGCCCGGGGGACGACTATCGATTCTTCGGAATCGGGGCGTGACATAATGGTATAACTATTGATTCTTCGGAATTGGGCATAACAACTACTCCCAAGTTGTGGTGCATCACCTCCGAAAGAAGGCCTGGACCTTGAACAAGTCTGTTGGTAGACTCCTTCTAGTGAAGTAGCTCGTCGGCCACCTCTAGATGAAGAAGAGGAAGAAGCTGGAGTACCTTTTCAGCTTAATGTTGTGTAAACCGAAGCAAAGGTAACTCATCTTTCATCAGGAGTTTGTCGTCCAAAATACTATTGATTTGACATAGTAGTTTGCAGCCTTTGTAATACAGACTGCTTGATGAAGCATCAACTATTCTAGAGCAATAGTAGATGATAATATTTGCACAGTGGTGTCCATGAGTGGACACTGCTGTGGCAGAAGAAACTTTCCTCAATTTATGCTTGCAATGAATCACGTCGCACAAAACATTTGAAGGATGATCGACCTCCAAACCCCTATTATGCACATAGACTGAGTCTGCACATGAGTTTGTTGACAACATTTGTACTCGCTGACCTATTTCATGTACATGGGAACACATAATACTTAGGTCATGAGTAGATTTAGAAGGCGGACCCATTTTGTGTCCATTGGAAAGCAATATACATGAGTCCACTGTTTGTGAATGAGAGGCGCATGTAAGTTTGGAGCGCATAGACTGCAGTCTGTAAAGCATGTCATCTTCTGCATGTATGAATCTAAGTAGCACATGCTTATAAAAATTTGGTTATGTGCCTTAGACTTCTTGGTAGTTGACACGTCAGCATCCAGAGCAGTACCTTCCTGACGCATAGTGGCAGATGGCAAGGCACATGTCAGTACAAGGTACAGTAATTTGAACACGTGCAGTGGTATCATATGATGTGCATGGATACTTATAACAGAAGGCATGGTTATGTGAAGCTTTAGCTTTGCTTGCTTCCTTTGTAAAAGATATGTCATGTATGACTTTGTGATGTGTCACATGTCTTGTATTAGTCTAAGCCATAGGTTGTACTACATGCTTTCCCAGTCTAATCTCTAACTTTTTAGAGCTTGTAATAAGATCATCGTGTTTGATAATAAGTGCATCAATTCTACGTAAATCAATAGAATACTTCTTCTTTCTGATTCTAATTCCTCCTTAAGTTTAGCATTTTTTAGTGCTTTTCTCAATGCATTCAAGTACCTCATGCAATTTAAACTCAAGTGTAGATATCTCACCAGAATTATCAGGAAAATAAGTGTGTCTAATATCATTCAATAAGCAAGTAATCTTTTCATTCTCAAGCTTATATAATAGGATATCCTTTTTAGTTTGCTTATACTTATCTAAAACTTTCATATGTTCTTTAAGAAGATCAATGAAAGCAACAGAAAGTTCATCATAAGAGAATTCTTCAAATAAATGATTATTTTGTACCTCATTTGTGTCTATTGCCATAAGATATAGATTTGCAGCTTGACAAGGTATTTCTTCTTCTTCGGAGTTGCTTGCTTTATTTCACACCATACGCTTGTGTTATTTACTTGCGAGATGACGATCTTCCTTTGTTAGATCATTCGTAATGATTCTCTTTTCAGTAGGGCAATCTTTCATCATGTGGCTTTGTCTTCTACAGTTGTAGCAAACAACCTCTTCCTCATATAAGGGGTTACGTTGCACCTCAAATCCCAATGATATAAGACACATATTTGCAGCATTTTCAGGATTTTCTTCTTTGGAGTTGCTAGCTTACCAGTTCTAATGAGTAGCTTCAGTAATTTCCAGATTTCATGAGATGTTGTGCAAGTAGTAATACGATTGAATATATTTATGCCTATATCACAATAAAGAGCATCTATTACTTTGCATCAAGGCTAGATAACTTCTTTTCTTCCTTCGTGTAATTATCACATGGCTTGTCAATGTAGCCAATGATAACATATGACCCTAAATCAAAATCAAGTGATTTTAGAAAGAAGCTCATACATATTTTCAGTACGTGTAGCTGGTACCATCAAATAGGGGTGGCCTATTTGTCGATTGGCCTTCACCATTGTTGGCATAAATGGATCTAATAGATGCCATATTTAATAAGAATCTACTATAAGGATGTTAAGCTTGATAATAGAGTCCTTGCTCTAATACCACTTGTAGGTCGTGAGGCAATTCTAGAGGGGGTGAATAGAGTGCACTGGAAATTATCCACTATTAAAAAATATAAAGGCACTATACCAACTAAATAATATAATAAGTACAGATAAGGAAATTGGAAGTAAATTTCAGATAGCAAATGCAAACAACGAGATTTTATATCGATATCCCTCATGGAGGACTAGTCTTGTCTCGAGAACTCTTGCTTGGTGTTGACTTCACTATAAGTGAAACACAAGCTTTGATCTGAAGGGCTGGTGACTTCTTACAAACTCCATATGCTTTGATCCGAAGGGTACGATGACTTCAACTACAACAAGCTTTTGATGTGAAGAGCTTATCGACTTCAAACAACAAGTGTAGAGACAACACTTGGAAATCCAACCTTTACAACTCTAATAGACTTTTAACCGAGATCGCAGCTTTGGCATACTAAAAGGTTAGGAGTTGGTTTCTTGGAGATGGAAATGTTAAAGCTCAGAATAGATAAGAAGGTTGAATATGAATTTGTAAAAATAATAGGGAATTCAAGCCTATTTATAGGTTTACTAGGGACCGAGTTTGGTCCCCTAACGTTCATAAATTCGAACGTTAGAGCCTGGTCGTTAAGAAGAGCAGGCTGACCAGGGAATTAGGTTTTATCCTGTGTCACGACCCGCACCCGGTATAGGGACACAAGTGTGTGACAGCGCCCAGCCTACGTTGTAGTATCGACGGTAGAACGATGTCTAAATCTACTAAGTTAGCAGTGAATATAATAACATGTCAATATATCTTATCTCCAATTGGAGGACAATAATGATATAGCATACTCAATCATAAATCTATGAGGAAGATATAAAGGCACGATAAAAGATACTGACATAAAGAAAACATCCAGGAGTGCAAAGTATCATAAAACATATCCAGAGTCGAATATATCAATACAAGTCTGAATAATAATAGCAGGCTAATCAGAGAGTGCTGGAGACATATCTAGTACAAGCCTAGTTTACTAGGTCGCTACTACAGTCTCCTCTACTGGAACTAGGCCATGTTGTGCTAAAGTCCCTTGATCTAAGCCCACTACGTCCTGCGGACCATAGTAGGTGGTGCACTCGTCCTCGTCATCGTCTGAAAAATATATCCAATTAAGATTGGAGCGAAGTACATTTCCAACAACGGTTCCAGAATATGATATGGACTATGTAACAGTAAATAAAGAGAATATACAAAAAAATATCGACATGTACATGAGCATGGCATATATGGAAATACTGTAAGTAAAAAGGGAAATAGGAATCATCATGTACAGTAAAATCAGGAAATACCATCTAAGTGAATGAGTACTAGTTTCAACAAGTGACCGACTTGGGAACTTGCACAGGAAATATGGCCTGGCTAGTCATACGTGCGGTGTATGACTAACACTCACGAAAAAACAATATCATGCACGGGAAGGGTATGGTCACATGTCTACACTACTACTCCCCGCTCCGACTGGTACAACGGATCCAATCATGGTACGTTATGACACGGGATACTCTGAGAAGATAGCTAATCCTCTCAGGAATCGGTGTCTATACAATGCACAAGAATAATCACGGGGCTTATACAGGGTATACCAATACACGAGAATAATATCTCATGACGGGATCCGGGAAATACCAATCCGTGTAACCAATGTGTCGAGAATTCAAGGTTATCTACACTAAATACATGAAACACAGAAAATACCATAAATGAAAAATTATCAGAGAATGTACTCGCCTGAAATCTGGTATGAAATATCAACGACGTTCGATACGGTGTCTCGAAGACCTAAATATGGAATATTATATCAATACCATGTTTTGGAATAAAAACAAGTCAAACTAGTCCAATTCTAGGTCAATAAGTCAATTTTAGGTCAACTTGATCAAACTGGTTAACCTTGGGTCAAATTAGTCATTCCTAGATTGTATGAGTCTATTTCTAAGGTTTTGAGTCCATACACAAGGTATCTAGGCTATACTAGTTATCCTAAGATACTAGAGTAGCTTATTACCTATTACCTATATTATGTAAGACTCATTACCTATACATGTTATACCTATTTCCTATCTAATGTATTACCTGTACCTAGGTATTACCACAATACCTATACTTATACCCTTACATAACCTATTTATAGGTAATGCCCAATACCTATTGTATTATATTATCTATATCACCCCTAGTCTAGGCTAAACTCTAATTTTTCATATAGGTAGCCCACAATATATCCTAACATTACCAAACCCCCTCTCATAGATTACATCTCATTACCTATACATATATATATTACCTATATTACTTAGGTAAAACTTCTAACCTCAGTGCATAGGTGAACCTATAATCTAGGTAAACCTAACCCTCACACTACCCTACCTGTGTGAACACAGGCCTTGGCCTGCCAATACCAAGGCCAAACCCTTGGCTGCCACTTGGTGGCTTAGACAGGGAAGTGAGTCCCCTGTCAAAACCTGCCCTGCCCTAAATCCTATTTGCACTCAAGTTTTTCCCTCTGAAACTCTCAAAATCTTGATATTACTAACTAGACAGGGAGTCCTTTTCCATCTCCTGTGTACTTGTTGCACAGGTTCATGACCTGTCTACCTCTGATGATAGCCTATCCGACCTTGCATTCCTAATGCCTTGGCATTCCTCATAAACCTGGAACCCCTATAGGCTTGTTAGGCTAAAGCCCCAAGCTGTTTGAGCCCAACTGGTTTACTCGAGCCCCAAACAGCTCTCCTGGCCTCTTAACTGATCCCCCTCTAACTTCTATTTAGCTGCTACTAACAGCAGCTTGCTACTGCTGCTACTGCTCTAGTGCGCAGGAAATTCCTGTTGTTCCAACTGTTGGGTGACTTTCCCTAACTCTTGTGCACTAATGCACACATATCTACTTATTGTCAAGCCTTGGCTTCACACATACACACACACACATATATATATACATATATAAATGACTCACAACACAGTTAGCTATCCTCCCTAGCTTCCTACATGTCCTACTTCACCTAGACTGAACACAACCTATGTGTTCTAATATGACACACTTAAATCCCCATCTTAACTATTCACCACTGTTCTATTACATTACTCCCCAGAGTCCCACACAACATGAATACACTCACATCTATTCATATACAGGATATATACATATATATAGATTACACACATAGCTATACATACATCTATATGTATAAGACCCAAAAATCACTTATATGTACACAATATGTATGTATTTAGGATACCTACATGTATATATATCTATACATATATAAAAGGACACCATATATATATATATATATATATATATATATATATATATATATATATATATATATATATATATATATATATATATATATATATATATATATATATATATATAACAATCACACACATCAATATGCCCACATATTAGGCCTAATATCAAACTAAAGCATATTAACATACACTTGGTGTGCACCACCTCTGTATCGCACTAATCCACGATACGGCCAAGATACCTATTCCATACCTTGTCTGAATTCTACCAACTCCTATAGGCAAGTCTAAAATAAGTAGACACGTATAATTATTGAGTCCCTAGGCTAGTATCAAGTGCCATGTGAAATAGTGTATGTGTAGAACATGTGTAGGAGTCCAAAAACCCTCCAAATTAGTCATGTGTCCTATCGTATCAAGACATGACCTATACGTATCCATTTGTGGATACGAAATAGACACACACTACCCAATCTACACTAGTGAGGCCTATCAAACCTAGTGTCAAACACTTGGTGTGCCATTCTTGGAATTCCTTCAAAAATGACACAAAACTCATTCTAACTTCCAAATAGAGACTCATTAGTGCCTCATAACTCTTCCTATAGGTATCCCTAGTCCATGGGTGAATTCGTAGGGTTTATTATCACAAATAGGGTCTAAATGACAAGGAAAAGAGGGTTATACCTATTGGAAGATGGATTTCCAATAAAAAGCCAAATGGACACGATCCAGACACGTAGCTCCTAGCAAGTGGACTCCTCTCCTTGCTCCTAGACTCCAAGCTCCTTCTTAGACTCTTCCTTGAGTAGAGAATGAGAGGAATAGATGGAGGATGGGATTTGGAAAAAACTAATGGAGGAATGGCTCCAAATAGAAAGAGCACCAAAATAGGGAAGATGGAGGCTTGAGGAATGAAATGAATGAAGTGAGGAACCTCCCCCACCCCCTTATGGCCGGCCACTTCTCCAAGGTTAGAGCCAATGCACTATGTCCATTTAGCCCTCTAATAGTTTTCTTATGGCTAATTAGTTGCATGAAAGAGTTTGGACCTATTTTGGTCAATAGTCTAATCTCTATTTTAACTAATTGGTCATAACTAATGAACCTAATGGGCCTAGTTGTCACACCTCATAACCAGAATACTGGAGAGCATGGGACAGACACAGCCAGCTACGTACATCGGAGTGCAACACACTTTACAATAAGGTCACAGTTGTCTAAATGCATGAGGGTTAATCTACAATCCATCAGTCCCTTATGGTCAAGAACAAGCCTAGTGTCTCAATATCAAGCAAGCAAATAGATGTTGCAAGATGTTAGATCATCAGACATACAAAAGTAAGGCGTCCTAAACATTATATATTCATATGATCATGAAGTTAGTCGTACAAAATACGAAGACGATGAAGAGTTAAGTCACACATGATCAACCCTAAGATTTGTCAATCATGTTACAGCCCGTAGGTAGACAGAAATAAAGTTGCAACACGAGCTAACACATGCTCCGCGACTAAACGCCTCAAATAAATAATTTACAGTAGAGTGGGAGAGCAAAATAAGAAACCTACTTTTTGCCTCGGTTACTCCTAGTGTTCACCATCTGGCTAAAAAGTAGTTAGATCCTCGGGTATCACTCCGAAATCTGGCCATACAAAACCAGCTGGATCAGACCCCAAAAAGAGCAAGTACCACAAGGGAGGCTCCACTTATGAACTAAATCCAGCATATAAAGAACTGATACGAGAACATAATTATAATAACATAAATGACAAGAGTTAAATGAATATACTTGCTTGCATCGGGAAGAACAAGAGGTGGAATATAATTCTCATATTAATCATGAGACAATCATTCAGGCACAGCCAATCAAGTCCTATGGTTTGCTATCATTAGCTAACTAGGGTAATCATAGGCCTAGTTACTAACAAGATGTAGTTGAGATATTCCCACAATCACAAGCCCTGCAGACTATCCAGGTTATCCAGGCAAAAGTTACGAGAGTTATCAAGTTACAAGAGTTATCAAGATTTTTGGTATACTTGAGTACTTAGGATACAAGAAGTGCAACACATGACGGTGTGCTAGAAATGCGCCCTACTCGATAGCAGGCTACAAGTCCACACGTGTGGCCGGGATAACGGGATCGCCTGTAACTGGAAAATCTCTTTATATGAGCTACTTGATCAATCTAGTCGTTTAACCTTGTCAGATTCATCATGAATTCCTGACCGTGGTAACCAGGAATTCACGTTCTAGACATGTTGCAAGACAAGACAGGTAGCTTGTACAACTACAGTCGAAAAATCAACCACGGGGTCAAGACAGGAGTTACACTAGCAAGACAGGAAATAGTTGTCGCAACATCAATCAAGGTTATACATGTCATGTCAGGTTTACTTGTCGTATCAAGAATACTTGTCAGGGGTGCACCTCGATAGGCCACTATCAAGATTATCAAGACGGATCATATTATCATGTTCAAGTTCAAGTTACTAGCCCAAGATTATCAAGTCGGATCATCGCAATTTAGGCCAAGTACAGAAAATATGGAAAGAAGATCAAGAACATCCATGGGTGTTTGAAACTATAAGTCGTCTATGAACTCCAGTTAAAGTGAGACATGAAGATTCTTGAAGCAAAGACAAAGATATACAACTTTTATATTTTGAGTTTTACAAGATTTTAGCTACAAAACAGCTTAAACAGGCAAAAAAGTCATTTAGATATCGCGCAACAGAGATTTGCGCGCAGGCACGCAAAGCGCGCGACGCATGTGGACAAAATTTGCCACAGCGCACTAGGCGTGGATGCATGGTGCACGGGCGCACGGCAAACAAAATGCGCGGGTGCGCGACGCGTATGGACAAAACTGGCAACGGCGCACGGGCGCACGGTAAATGAAACGTGCGGGCGCGCAACACGCAAAACGTGTGGGCGCACGCGAAACACGTGGGCGCACGACATATGAAACGCGTAGGCGCGGATGCACAGCATGCGACAAGCAAAATGCGCACAGCACCGGGGCGTGTGGCAAACAAAACGTGCGGCGCATGGCAAGCAAAATGCGCACGTGGACAAAATTGGCCACGGTACGCTGGGTGCGGAAAGACGGTGCACGAGCGCGCGATAAGCAAAACGTGCGGGCGCGCGGCACACGTGGACCAAACTGGCCACGGCAAGCGGAGCGTGGGTGCACGGTGCACAGACGCACGGCACTCGAAGCGTGCGCCGCACTATTCATCGTCCCGGCAGCACCGAAGTGTGCGGGGACCATGAACACAAGAACGACCATAATTTCCTCAAAATAAGTCAAAATCACGCGATTCAAAAGCCAAAATTGGGTAGAATTGAATTCCCCACAACATGAACCATTAGTTTTTGGAAATACCAAGTTTTTTAAGATCAAAACCAAGAAAAACTTAAAACTTAGATCTACAAAAATATAACCATCAAAATCAAAAGTTTCAAGTACTAAAGATACTTAGAATCATGCAAGAAAGAGAATAGAACAATCAAAAATGGAGATCCATCATGTTCTCCTTGGAGCAAGTTATACTTGCCTAGGTTGGTGGGAGGAGTAATGGAGAAGGAGATGAGAGGAGTTAATTAAATTAACGAGAGGAGAGAGAATAAGTTGTTATAAATACTAAGCCAAGTCATGCTAAACCAACCCAAACCAAACCAAGCCAAGCTACATGTCATAAAGAACCAAGGTGAACCAAACCAAAACTAACTAGATCAAATCAAGACTAAACCAAGCCAAGACTGAGCAAGACAAGTCTAAATACGGGTCACCTGACAAATGTCAGAAATTCGTATACATATACCAAAAATACGTATAACGAAAAATGGGAGTGACACTAGTCTAACAAGTTGGTTTATGAGTCATGTCATGCTAATTATTAGGCTCTAATTTAGTGTCTAGGCTAACTGGTACACTAACACAAGTCTGACAATTAGGCTAGCCACTAACCATATTAACTAACACAATATAAATGAATAAATATACATAATACTAATAAATAATTATTCACATTACAATATAATTATGAAATAACAAAATTACCTCTATTTAGAAAAGTGGTAGTGACAAGTCTACCCCCTTAAAATAATTTTATCCTCAAAATTAAAAGGCGAAACTGTCACAAGTAACAAAATCAGAACAAAGGAAGACTAATACCTCGCGGCTCGAAGAGATAAGGGTATCGCTCCCGCATGTCATCCTCCCTCTCCAAGATAGACTCACCCGGAGAGTGATGCCTCCATGCGACACGAACCAAGGGAATGACTTGGTTCCGGAGCACCTTCTCCCTATGATCCAAAATCCCAACTGGCTGCTCTGGATAACTAAGAGTCGGGCCCACCTCGATCTCGAAGTGGTCCAAAATGTGACTAGGATCTACCTTGTACCGTCTTAGCTACGACACGTGGAACACGTTGTGCACTCCCTCTAATGCAGGCGGTTAGTCTAATCGGTATGCACTGTACCAATCCTCTCAAGAATGCTGAAAGGTCCAATGAATCGTGGACTAAGCTTTCCGCCTTCACCCAAGCTAATCGTGCCCCGTGTTGGAGAAATCTACAGGAACACTAGATCACCAACCTAACACAAAACAAAATTTTAAATCTTAATCTATAACAAGCAATCACAATCAGACACAAATACTAGGAATCTAAAATATACCTCAAACTCTAATGGTCTCCGTTGGCTATCGGCCCAATGCCGCTTCCTGTCCTAGGCCACCCGAAGTCTATTCCTGATCAGCTTAACCTTTGCTATATCCATAATCATCTTTCGGCCAAGCAAAGCTCTCTCACCGATATCGTCCCATAATAAGAGAGTACGACACCTCCGTCCGTATAGAGCCTCAAATGGTGACATCTCTATACTGGCTTGATAGCTGTTGTTGTAAGCAAACTCTACCAAGTGGAGTTGGTCCTCCCAAGATCCCCTTAAATCTAGCATACAGGTGTGAAGCATATCTTCGAGAGTCTGAATTGTTCTCTTCGACTGCCCATCCGTCTGAGGATGATATGCGGTACTAAACTTGAGCTGGGTGCCTAAGCTAACCTACAAACTTCTCCAGAAATGAGAAGTAAAACGACTATCCCGATCCGAGACTATGCTCACAGGAACCTCGAGCAACCTAACGATCTGCCTCACAAACATCTCAGCCAAGTGTTAGGGTTATATACTAAAAGTATCACTTTTGTAGTAACCTTATTTCCTTAAATTTTGAATGAGAATCATATGGGCAAATATTTACATATTGTATTTGTTGCAAGTGTTAATGCAAATGTCTGATATTCTATATTGTAGATAATATGGTGTGTGGTGTCACACAGAAGATCATATTATCAGTTCCCTATGGAGTATATAAATAGTTCACAACCTAGATGGACTTGGACAATCTATTGGAAAGGTTGTAGTGTAATCTGGTATTAGTCTATCTTGACTATAGGTTTACACTAGTACACTTTGTGTGTATTGAACAGGACCACTTGAGGTTTTTCTCTTTGTACTGACTATATAAGAGAACAAACATCTCTGTTATTATGGATGCTTATGCTCTTAATCCGAATATAATAACAGACATGTATATGCAGTGTGTATTACTTTAACTCATAAAAGAGTGAGATTTATTATGGATCAACAACCTCTATGAATTGGATAATAATATTGTATGTGTGATGGGCTGTTGATTATAAATGGAATCCATGTCCCGATACATCGGGTTGATGATGTCCCCTTAAGGAGCTCATAAGGATTATCATGTAAACCCTGCAGGTGGATTATATCCAACATGACAAATAAAGTTGAGCGGTACTACTTAAGGATATAAGATGTCGAATCAATATAGTTGTCAGTAACTTAATTTGATCGTCGGACATACGATATCTTAACATGGGGAGCCAAACGAGCATATAATAAAAGGAGCCCACAAACATAATTTGGGATTAGGGAGGTAGTGCAACAATAGCTCATTAGTGGACCGAGCTATTGTTAATGGGCCTGGATTGTGTGTTCGGGCTGAACACATGATATCCAGATCCGTTAGGAGGCCTAACCCTAATATCTTCTCATGGTCCTTGTCGTAGCCTATACATATCCTCTATTCTCTGGCCGTCAGATTACTGATCAGAAATTAAATACTTTCTCTAAATTCATGATTCACGTAAGAAGAGAAAGAGAGGGCTGCCAAGGAGAAGAAAAGGTTGGGAGATCGTCGCCCACACGACGTCCAACTCGAGGAAGGAATACGTGCAGAAGATCTTGGGGTCGTTCGCTCGAGATTGCCAGGAATTACTTGTCTTCTTTCCGCCGCAGGTATAATTCGTGAACCCTAGTTTCTGTCTATGAAGGGTTAGAACACGTATTAGATTTTTTAACTTTCTATCGATCAATACGCACACCAAAGAAAGCGTCCTGGGAATCTTCAGTTCCATCAATTGGTATCAGAGCCACTTTGGATCTACGTATTGATTGATACGTCCATGTTGTCCAATAAAACATGCGTTGTGTAATTGTCGGTAGATGTAGATCTGTTCTAACTCAGTTTTGCAGGCATTTTAGATCCAACTATTATGGTCAAATGCATGTTTTTGATTGTGTTGTTTAAACCACGGACATATCGTGGATGTTGTTGTTACTGCGGATGTAATTAAAATCACGAGGGTTGATCGTGCTTATTATTTTAATTTTTCAATCTAGATTATGTGTGAACTCCTTCGGGAGGCATAAGATTGATGTAATTTTAATTGTTTTTTATCAATCGTGATGGCGGTAGTGGCTGTTTCTGACATCGGACGAGATACTGGTTTTAAGCAGTCCAGAGGCAGACAGATGATTTTCGATGAAGGAATCGACAGCCAAAACTTTAAAAAAAAATCGTGGCGCTGCCCCGAACCCCGCGACCTGACCGGGTAGATCTACACAATGCTAGATTTTGGATTCGGATAGTTGAGGACGGAGCAGCAACGATGACCATAATAGTTGGATATTTTCTCTTATTTTTGTCATTTTGCTTTTTTCTGATTATGCATGTTTATTATTGTGTGGATGTTTTTTTGAAAAACTAAGCCTACATTAATAATGGACAACATGGACATAATATCAACAAGTAGAAAAACCCTCATTGTTAAATAACTAAGTGGGTGAGGATATTTATTTAGTATAAATCCTATGGTCTCCATTACTGGTTTGTAGGTGATGTAATTATACTTGTGCGTTGGCTTTAGTGCTTTTCTCCATATCGGATGAGTATAATTATGGATCACCAGTACAAACTTCCTTAGGGATAATTATAGAAAGTTACCTAGTATGTGTTCACTTCTCCATCTGAAGGAACTCATTACAAGGTAATGGACTTAGTATTAAGTAATGGTATACACTTAGATACAAATAATGGTATCCTCCCCATCGGAGTCACTGCTATTATTTGTATGACCAGAGCAAGACCAGCATATTAATTTTATTTGTCATAAAGTTATGTTGACATGATAGTAAAATTAATAAGAAAAACCTACTTGAACAAAGTTGAATTTGTATACGTCCACACTATCGTGGCATGCTAAATTCATGGTGTTCAAGGTGTTGGTGAATTTCTTATTATTGTTTTGAAGAAATCAATATTTAGTTAATTCAAAAAGTTTTTTTTGCCCTACATAATTTTATTTATGTGATTCTCAGGATTTCAAAAATGGGTTCTTTCAGTCCACTTATGGTGATTCTTAAAGAAAACAAACTTACTGGACCAAATTATATTGACTGAAAACGTAATTTAGACATTGTTCTGACTACTGAGGAGTACAAATATGTACTTGTTGAGGAATGACCACCTAAGCCTGATGCTAACTCTGATGAATAGGTCAAAGAGGCTTATAAGAAGTGGAAAAAGGCAGATGAGATGGCGCAGTGTTATATTCTGGCATCTATGTCAAATGTACTACAACATCAGCATCAGGCCATGGCCACAGCTTATGACATGATGTATAACCTCAAGGAACTCTTCGGACATCAGAGTAGAGCAGCTAGGCAGTTTGCTATAAAATGTTTGATGAATACAAAAATGGCTGAGGGTACACCAGTAAGGGATCATGTTCTCAAAATGATGGGTCATCTGAATGAGATGGAGATCCTTAGAGCTGAAATCGATGGAGAATCCCAAGTCAATATCATTCTCGGAACTCTGCCTAAAAGTTTTAACAATTTCTGCCTTAATTACAACATGAACAAAAGGTTGTATAGTTTGGCAGAACTTGCAAAAGAGCTACAGGATGCTGAATCTCTCTTTAGGCAGAGTGGTCATGTTTTTGTTTCTAAAAAGGCTTCTACTTTTAAGCCAAAAGACGGTAAGAAGAAGAATAACATTCAGAAACAGGCAAACTCAGCAAAGAAGGGCATGGGACCTCAAGGCGAAGTGAAAAAGCCGAAAGGCAAATGTTTCAAGTGCAAAGGGTCAGGACATTGGAAGACTGATTGTCCACTTCTCAAACAAGGGAACAAAGAAGGTATATCTCATTTACTAGTAGTTGAAACATGTTTAGCGATGTTATCTACCGGCACCTGGTGTGTAGATACAGGAGCCACTAATCATGTCTGCAATACATTGCAGGAGTTCCAGGAAACCAGACGGCTCAGTGATGGAGAGATATGCTTGTTCATGGGTGATGCTACAAAAGTATCGATCATTGCATTAGGAGATGTTACTTTATCTTTTGGTAGAAATAAGTCTTTGACATTGAGAGATTGTCTTTATGCACCTTCACTTAGAAGGAATTTAGTTTCTGTTTCTATGTTAGTTAAGGATGGATATTCAGTTTATTTTAATGACAATATTGTTATTAGAAAGAATAAATATTTTATCTATTTTGGTACATTGGTTGATAATATGTATGTCATTAATCCTATTTCGCCCACAATGCAACTTATGAAAATGAATAATATGTCATCTAATTTAAATAAGAGAAAATAACCTTCTTGTATGAACCAAACATATCTTTGGCACTTGCGATTGGGGCATATTAACCTAAGAAGGATTCAAAGACTGGTTGAAGATGGACCTTTGAGTTCATTGGAAGTGGAGGCACTACCAGTCTGTGAATCCTGCTTGGAAGGTAAAATGACCAAAAGGCCTTTTACGGCGAAGGGATATAGGGCCAAAGATGTGTTAGAATTGGTTCATTCTGATTTGTGTAGACCCATGACTATCCAAGCTAGAGGTGGCTTTGAATATTTTGTTACATTTATTGACGATTATTCAAGGTATGGATACATTTATTTGATGCACCGTAAGTCTGAGTGCTTTGAGAAATTCAAAGAGTACAAGGCTGAAATGGAGAAACGTCATGGAAAATATATCAAATCATTACGATCAGATCGTGGTGGCGAGTACCTCTTTGGAGAGTTTAGGAATTATTTATCAGAGGTTGGGATTGCTTCCCAATTGACTGCACCTGGAACGCCCCAGCAGAATGGTGTAGCCAAAAGAAGGAATAGAACTCTTATAGAGATGGTTAGATCAATGATGAGTTATTCGGATTTGCCAGATTTATTTTGGGGATATGCCTTAGAGACTGCAGCTTATATTTTGAACTTGGTTCCTTCTAAGTCAGTACATCTTACTCCCACAGAGCTGTGGATTGGGCGTAAGCCTAATCTGAAACATGTTCGCATTTGGGGTAGTCCAGCACATGTGCTGAATGGAAAAGCAGATAAGTTGGAATCTCGTACAGAAGTACGCTTGTTTGTAGGCTATCCAAGAGGAACAAAAGGAGGTTTATTTTATAGTCCTAAGGATCAGAAGGTCATTGCTAGCACCAATGCCCGATTCTTAGAAGAAGACTATGTGATGAACCATAAACCCACAAGTAGAGTTGTTCTAGAAGAACTGAGACGTGAGACACCAAGTACTTCAGTACCAACAGTACAAGAGGATGAACCACAAATAACTGCACAACGTGTCACAAATGTTACACCACAACCGATAGTGTCTCGTCGTAGTAGGAGGGTTGTGATATAACCTGATAGATATATGTTCTTGGGAGAGTCGTCAGACTTCGTCCCTGAGGAACAAGATTATGATCCCTGTACCTACAATAAAGCAATCTAAGATAAAGATGCAGAGTCTTGGCAAAAAGCAATGATATCTGAAATAGAATCTATAGATTCTAATCAGGTCTGGGAGCTTATAGAACCACCCATTGGTGTAAAAGCCATTGGATGCAAGTGGGTCTATAAGAGAAAAAGAGGATCAGACGGTAAGGTTGAAACCTTTAAAGCTCAGCTTGTAGCAAAAGATTTTACTCAAAGAGAGGGTATCGATTATGAGAAAATCTTTTCTCCTGTAGCCATACTTAAGTCTATCCAGATTCTTTTATCTATTGCAGCTCATCTCGATTACTAAACCACAATACCAAGGATTTTTCAAGGAATTGACATGTGCTGCTAGTGCTTTTTCGGTCAATTTTGCATCCGGCAAAATCTGCATCCGAGAAGCCGAGAAGCTCAAAGGATGAAGATTTCGGATACCAAAGTCCCATATTAATGGTGCCTTTGAGATACCAAAAAATACGCTTTATAGCACATAAGTGCGATTCATTTGGATTTGTTTGGTATCGTGCACAAATACAAACACTAAACATAATATCGGGTCGGCTAGCAGTTAAATAGAGTAAGCTCCCGATCATACCTCGATACTTATGAATGTCGACCGAGATATCATCTTCATAATTATCAAGTTTTGTCGTTGTTGCCATAGGAGTCCTCATTGATTTGGATGAGTCAAGTTTGACGTGTTTGAGGAGATCCTTTGTGTATTTGGCTTGATTGATGAAGGTTCCTTTGGGGCCTTGTTTGATTTATAAACCCAAAAAGAAGGATTATGTAATGACCCGCTCCGCCCTAGCGGAACGCCGATTCAAACGGCAAGTGCAATGACTCAAACGAGCCGTCGACCCGAAGAGTTGCATCGACCCGATGAAGTATCGATGCAAGACTTACATTGGCCCGTCAAGGATGAATCCAGACTTAGACTTTCAAAGGCACGCTCGGAGTATCGCTCGACCGACGCGATCATCGCTAAGGTGGGTGGCACCGATGAACCCGTCTTTGCTTAGCCTAGACACATAACAATACGGACACTATTGCAAAAATCGCTCGGCGATAACACCGCACATGCTAATAAATGACTCAATACACCTAGCTAAGGGAATAATCCCATCTTGTATGCTTGTTTAGAACATGAAAAAGAACATCGAAAATGTGCGAACTCTCGTACCGTACTCCACGCTCGTGCTAAGGCACAAGCTTACATTTCGAGTTCCTTATGCGTTCAACAATGAAACAATGAATGGTTTACAACAATAAAATGGAAGACTATCGACATAGTCGTTCCGAGTAGAGTATAGCAACATTGGAAGACTTCGGGACCGATGGGTCGCCAAGGTGACTCCCGCACGGGGAGTTGCATCATGTATGAATGAATGAATGAATGAACGAATAAGTGAATGAATGAATCAACGAATGAATGAATGAATAAGAGAATGAGTGAATATGTGAATGAATCAATGAATGAACGAACAAGTGAAAGAAAGAAAAGAAAGAATGAATAAAGGATAAGAAAGAAAGGAATGGTTAGCGACAGGCATGACGGGGACGTGTATCGGGGCTCGCTACCCGCGCTGCACGGATGCCGCCGCCAACCTGGTCGATAATGTATTATGCCTAAGGGTTAGCCTATGGCTCAGAGACAGCCGTTAAGTTAAAATGACAAGTCAATACGAAATGGTCGTGGACAATCCCAACGTATACGGGAGGTAGGAAGGATAAGGGATTCCGCGGCACGATCAAAGGGAGGATCGTGGCCGGCCTAGGCGGAATCATGGCTTACGGGCTGTTTGGGTGGGGGCTCGGACACTCAAGGAGACGTAAGGCCGGGTATTTCAAAAGACTATCAAGGTGTACCAACCATCACGCTATGATAGGTGAGAATCCCAATAGGGGTATTTCAAAAGACTATCAAGGTACACCAGTACGCTATGATAGGTGAGAATACCAGGTACTGCAAAAGACTATCAAGGTGCACCCGCACGCTATGATAGGTGAGAATACCAAAGGAGAGTATGTCCAAAATGGCTTGTGGTGCCAGCGACCGGTGCATATAGATTAAGTGGGCTTTGCTGGTGGCAATCCACGTGCAAGTCCTTGCATTGAAACAAAGTAGTCTGAGTTAACTAAATGAAATGCCTTCTGAACAGGCTTGAAATGTAACACACCAAATAATAAAGAGCACTTCATGCAAATGAGTTAGAAAATACGTCTACGTCGCGCTAGGACATGAGGCAGGGACACGCCCTTGGCATTGGAAGTTTATATGAATTGTTGACTAACTTAGTTTACTTTAGACAGGGAAGGCCGGACGGCAAGTATGGGTAAGTCGTACATGTATTTCCATACAAACACTTGAATTCGGCAACACGAGATAGGCTATGAAATATGCCATGAAACTGACCCTAAGGCAAGATTAGAAAGACAATGAATGATAGACGGTGCACAAAAGTAAATAGAACGTGTTTGGTAATGATAGCATTGTGGGCAAGCTAGCCTCCCCACCAGTGCATAACAATGTACTGATAACCCTACAGTTTGCTTGCAGGACGCAGGAGTCGTCATCGGGTGCGGAGCTTTCCTCCAACGTGCTAAGGTGCGGAGCTAACTCTGGGGCCTTGGAGCGTTGCAAGAAGCTGAAGCACCCTATACAGGACATAATGTATCGGAACATCACCATGAATCATTCCACCTTGTAAGCCACTTGGCACGCCTTTTATGTTTCAGAGAGAGAGAGAGCTTGAGCGATTTGTAATCTCAGCCTAGCACCGCTTGTAAACTTCATGAATGTCAATAAAGAGTTTGAATTCGCTTTAATTTGCGTTCATTTACTTTTCGCTGCAAATGGGGACACTCTGTGCGACTCTGTGGCCTAGCTCAAATCGGCCGTTTCTGGGATTAGCCTTGCACGGGCGCAACCTAGGCCCGTGCGGCATCACGCCTTAGCGAGGACGATCGCTCCTGCGGGAGCGGGGCATGACAGATTGGTATCAGATCACGGCTTTACGTCCTTGGACTTCATTTTGATTCTCTCAGTTTTGGAAGCTCGTTTTGAAACAAAAGAAGTGTACGCTCTCTCTCGTGGTGCCTTGGGATGTTCCATACAATAAGTCTAATATTTTCAAAACCTTGTACAAGTACTCGGATGAACGGGATCGATAGGCGAAGGCCTTTGTGCCAAACCATGACGGACTTGAGTCGAAAGAAAACAAAAATGCTAAAAGTTAGCAAACGCAAGGCGTGCTTGAATAACCTTACGCTGATAATGGCGAATGAGTTTGCGAGCGAGACCGACTATCGCTCGGACGAGAATAAGTGAGAGTTAGAACGTATGTTGATAGAGACGCTATTTGACCAACGCTAAAGCGAGCATGGGAGATGGTTCTTAGACTTTGAGGAATGGGCGAACACGCGATTGAACACATCGATTAGGAATCGAATGATCTTTTAAGGATTTGTAGAATGACTTGACCCCGAGTGGTATATGTGATAGGTTCGGAGAAGAATAAGAGTGAGTATCGACGATTAGTCGAGTGGCTCGAACCCTGAGTGGTGTATGGACGTTATAGAAATTGTTTGAGCGAGACGAAAGGATCTACGGATAGAACGAGTATGTCGGCAAGCGATGATATCGCACAAAGCCTTAGAACGAGTAACGCTTAGTTGGTTTTGACTTCGACAGTCTCAGATGAGATATTGTTCGGACGAATTAAGAATGCGTAGTGCAAATTACGAAACGGTTGAATGGAGATTCGAAATGATAAAATAAATAGAGGTCTTGGTCGAGGAAACGTAGTGGATCGTGCATGCGATTTGGAATGTAGTCAAATAGATTGAAACTTGAGTTAAGACGAAATACTCAGATGAAACCGAAGTTAGCACGATCGGAAGATAGCGTGCATGGAAAATGTTGGGTTAGAGATACGAGAATGACTAAGGAACTGAAATTGATGTTGCTCGATAAAGAGTTAGCACGAGACAATATGAATTGAGGAATTAAGTTGCACGACTCGAAATTTATTGCAAAAGGAAGATCGTCAGGTTATGTACATCATCGATGGTATTGAGGCGTATCAAAGATCGATGTACGATAACTCGGGGGTACTCTGATTCGATGAATGATGATCGTGTTAGAAGTTATTGTTCTGAAGGATACCATGTTGGAGAATTTGGATAGAAATGAATGTTTGGAATGAAGAAGGGAAGTGACTTAATTGTTCAGTGATAACCACAACGACAACGATCTTGTCTTGTGCGAGCGCAACTCCAGCCTCGCACATGCGTTACGTCGGATTTTGGGATGATCGTTCCGTGTGAGCGTTGGCATGGTGATTCATGTCCAGCGGGAATGATCGAACTCGAAATACCTTGATATGGCAATTTTGATTGCTACGACTTGTGGTTTGAAGCGAAGGCGAATTTGAGGATTGAAGACTTATGATTGACGATGAAGTAAAGTTGAGGATTGAGTAGGCCCAATCCGTATATCGAAAATGAGTAAGTCTAGACTCAACGCAAGAGTTACGTCCCGATGAGGATGATTATTCTGCGGGAATGTTGACATGGTGATTCATGTCCGCCGTGGATAATCAGACTTGCATGAGATCGGGGTGCAACATATTGCAAGGCTAGACGACCTTGTGATCGACTACGTGAATTGGCTAGGATGGATTGGTGAATTGTATCAAACATACTTGAAGAGATAGACTATGATAATTACTAGTACGGACGCACGATATTGACATGTCAAGGATTTGATTGAGGACAACCTATCGTAGGATGACTTTCCTAAACAAGCTCGGACTTAGAACAGAGAATGTGTTGATGCGAATAGGGTGAACGCTGCTTGATGTTTAGAAATTTGAGTGAAACGAACTTAGGTAGAAACTCCCGTACAAACGAACAAATGGTTTGACCATAGGATTTGGGGCGAGCGTCGTACAACGACCTTGTACGATGAGCCACGGACTTGACTTGTAACTATGACCTGGTGAGATGACCTAGTGGATAGACGGACGACCCTATGCCGAGTGATTGAACCTGTGTGGTTTACGGTATCGTCTGGACGGACGATAGACTTGTGGCAACAAGACTTAGAGTAGGACGGAGAAACTGGGAGTGTGTGTGCGAACGACAACGAGATTGGCCCCAAACAAAGAGAATGATAGGAATGGATGATGCGCAAGTAAAGTTGGGATAACGAATTGAATCATTGATGGAAAGACGTACTCGATGATATTGCAATACTTGGTTTTGAATCGGACGGAAATTTACTTAGACTTGGTCGACTCCGCTAAGAAAAATCGTATTGATTTCGTAGACAAGAACACTTGAGAAGCGAATCGGATCATCTCGATGATCGAGATAAACGATAGTGAGACGCACATGTGTTCGATTTTAATCGAAGTCAGTAAAACGATCGGCAAATCGAAACTATCACGAGTAGCTTGTCCGACTTTGCTAATCGCTAAGCTTGGTTGAAATGTATGTATTCGGGAGACGCCTTGAATACGTGCACGATCCAAACTCAGCGATATGATGAACTCGAATGCAGCTGCAAGTGGGTGTTGAGATACGCATAAACGAAAGTGAGTTTGCCTCAGCCTACGACTCTCGTATTTGATGAATTACAACGCACCTCGTACGGCCATGACAGTCCCATGACACGACAAAATAGCAACCAAGTCTAAGAAACACGGCAAATGAATAAGTACCATCAACTCAAAATGAGTGAAAAGTTATTCAATAAAATTTACCAAATGCATGCAACATAAAACTTGGAAGGATAATCGAGCGTAGTTCGATACCATCGAGCGATAAAGCCATTTGATAGGAATTGTCTAAGAAATGCGACGACACGAGTCAAGGAACGGTAGGATGACCTGCACTCAAGAAGTCTCAAGGACGAGACTTGTTTTGAGTGGTATATTATGTAATGACCCGCTCCGCCCTAGCGGAACGCTGATTCAAACGGCAAGTGCAACGACTCAAACGAGCCGTCGACCCGAAGAGTTACATCGACCCGATGAAGTATCGATGCAAGACTTACATTGGCCCGTCAAGGATGAATCCAGACTTAGACTTTCAAAGGCACGCTCGGAGTATCGCTCGGCCGATGCGATCATCGCTAAGGTGGGTGGCTCCGATGAACCCGTCTTTGCTTAGCCTAGACACATAACAATACGGACACTATTGCTAAGATCGCTAGGCGATAACACCGCGTATGCTAATAAATGACTCAACGTACCTAGCTAAGGGAATAATCCCATCTTGTATGCTTGTTTAGAACATGAAAAAGAACAAGAAAAATATGCGAACTCTCGCACCGCACTCCACGCTCGTGCTAAGGCACAAGCTTACGTTTCGAGTTCCTTATGCGTTCAACAATAAAACAATGAATGGTTTACAACAATGAAACGAAAGACTATCGACATAGTCGTTTCGAGTAGAGTATAGCAACATTGGAAGACTACGGGACCGATGGATTGCCAAGGCGACTCCCGCATGGGGAGTTGCATCATGTATGAATGAATAAATGAACGAATAAGTGAATGAATGAATCAACGAATGAATGAATGAATAAGAGAATGAGTGAATATGTGAATGAATCAATGAATGAACGAACAAGTGAAAGAAAGAAAAGAAAGAATGAATAAAGGATAAGAAAGAAAGGAATGGTTAGCGACAGGCATGACGGGGACGTGTATCGGGGCTCGCTACCCGCGCTGCACGGATGCCGCCGCCAACCTGGTCGATAATGTATTATGCCTAAGGGTTAGCCTATGGCTCAGAGACAGCCGTTAAGTTAAAATGACAAGTCAATACGAAATGGTCGTGGACAATCCCAACGTATACGGGAGGTAGGAAGGATAAGGGATTCCGCGGCACGATCAAAGGGAGGATCGTGGCCGGCCTAGACGGAATCATGGCTTACGGGCTCTTTGGGTGGGGGCTCGGACACTCAAGGAGACGTAAGGTCGGGTATTTCAAAAGACTATCAAGGTGTACCAGCCATCACGCTATGATAGGTGAGAATCCCAATAGGGGTATTTCAAAAGACTATCAAGGTACACCAGCACGCTATGATAGGTAAGAATACCAGGTACTTCAAAAGACTATCAAGGTGCACCCGCACGCTATGATAGGTGAGAATACCAAAGGAGAGTATGTCCAAAATGGCTTGTGGTGCCAGCGACCGGTGCATATAGATTAAGTGGGCTTTGCTGGTGGCAATCCACGTGCAAGTCCTTGCATTGAAACAAAGTAGTCTGAGTTAACTAAATGAAGTGCCTTCTGAACAGGCTTGAAATGTAACACACCAAATGATAAAGAGCACTTCATGCAAATGTGTTAGAAAACATGTCTACGTCGCGCTAGGACCTGAGGCAGGGACACGCCCTTGGCATTGGAAGTTTATATGAATTGTTGACTAACTTAGTTTACTTTGGACAGGGAAGGCCGGACGATAAGTATGGGTAAGTCGTGCATGTATTTCCATACAAACACTTGAATTCGGCAACACGAGATAGGCTATGAAATATGCCATAAAACTGACCCTAAGGCAAGATTAGAAAGACAATAAATGATAGACGGTGCACAAAAGTAAATAGAACGTGTTTGGTAATGATAGCATTGTGGGCAAGCTAGCCTCCCCACCAGTGCATAACAATGTACTGATTACCCCACAGTTTGCTTGCAGGACGCAGGAGTCGTCATCAGGGTGCGGAGCTTTCTTCGAACGTGCTAAGGCGCGGAGCTAACTCTGGGGCCTTGGAGCGTTGCAAGAAGATGAAGTACCCTATACAGGACATAATGTATCGGAACATCGCCATAAATTATTCCACCTTGTAAGCCACTTGGCACGCCTTTTATGTTTCAGAGTGATAGAGCTTGAGCGATTTGTAATCTCAGCCTAGCGCCGCTTGCAAACTTCTTGAATGTCAATAAAGAGTTTGAATTCGCTTCAATTTGCGTTCATTTACTTTTTGCTACAAATGGGGACACTCTGTGCGACTCTGTGGCCTAGCTCAAATCGGCCGTTTCTGGGATTAGCCTTGTACGGGCACAACCTAGGCCCGTCTGACATCACGCCTTAGCGAGGACGATCGCTACTGTGGGAGCGGAGCGTGACAGATAGTTTTTCCATCATGCTCTTTTCAAATTCATCATGCATTACTTTAGCAAATTCTACACAAAGTGTATTGTTAGTGGAACCAAAAATAATATCATCGACATAAATTTGAACTAACAATAGTGTGCCATTAAGAGATTTGATAAAAAGTGTAGTGTCAACTTTGTCCTTAAAAAAGTTGTGAGAGATAAGAAAAGAACTAAGGCGCTCATACCAAGCACGAGGAGCTTGTTTGAGGCCATAAAGAGCTTTGTGTAATTTGAAAACATGATGAGGGAATTGAAAATCTTCAAAGCCAGGAGGTTGCTTAACCTAAACTTTCTCTTTAATAATACCATTTAGAAAAGCACTTTTAACATCCATTTAAAAAAGTTTGAAATCATTAAAGCAAGCAAAAGCACATAGCATGCGAATGGATTCAAGACGAGCAACCGGAGCATAGGTTTCATCGTAGTCAATGCCTTCCTCTTGGTTATAGCCTTGGACAACCAATCGGGCTTTGTTACGAGTGACTAACCCATCTTTATTAAGTTTATTACGAAACACCCATTTAGTTCCAATAATGAGGTGGTTGTGAGGTTTAGGGACAAGTTCCCAAACCTTGTTTTGCTCAAATTGATTTAGCTCTTCTTGCATCGCTATCATCCAAAATTCATCATGAAAAGTATCATTAATATTTTTAGGCTCTATTTGAGAAATAAAAGCCACGTTTGCACAAAGATCACGAGTAGAGGATCTAGTACTAACACGAGAAGAATGATCACCAATGATAAGCTCCTTAGGATGACTAGGGACAAATCTCCATTCCTTTGGGAGATCCTCTTGAGAAGGCTCTAGTGCTGGGGAATCTTCAGTTGGAGGGGTCACAATTTCATCATTAGATAAAGAGGGACAAGGATCTCCAATAGAAGAGTTCTCCAAACCAAAAAAGATGTCATCAATATCATCGGATGAAGAGGATGTAGAAGAGTTAAGTTCATCAAAGGAGACATTAATTGACTCTTCGACAACAAGACTTCTTTTGTTAAAGACACGAAAACCTTTACTATGTATTGAGTAGCCAAGGAAAATACCTTCATTAGCTTTTTCTTCAAATTTGCCTAGGTTATCCTTGGTATTCAAAATAAAACATTTGCATCCAAAAACTTTAAAATACTCAATAGAGGGAATTTTGTCAAACCAAATCTCATATGGAGTTTTTTTAGAAATAGGTCTAATTAAGACCATATTTATAACATGACATGCTGTGTTAACGGCTTTCGTCCAAAAGTATTGGGGGAGCTTATATTGGTTTAACATAACTCGGACCATATCGCCAAGGGTTCTATTCTTTCTTTCCACAACACCATTTTGTTGTAGAGTTCAAGGGCAAGCAAAATCATGATCAAAACCATTCTTTTTGCAAAATCTTTTAAAATCGGCATTATCAAATTCTCCTCCATGATCACTTCTAATCTTGTTAATAGTAATGCCTTTCTCATTTTGAACACGTTTACAAAAGACAACAAATTCACGAAAAGTATCACTTTTATTTGCAAGAAAAATAACCCAAGTAAATCTTGAAAAGTCATCAACCAAAACAAAAGCATAAAGTTTACCTCCAAGACTAGCTACTCTACTAGGACCAAATAAATCCATATGAATGAGTTAAAGTGGTCAAGTGGTACTTACAGAGTTGATGGATTTGAAGGATGACTTGGTCAACTTACTTTTCTCACATTCTTCACATACCATATCCTTTTTGAAGGAGCCCTCTTACAAGCTTCTTGGTGGCAAGACGGGAGATGATATCCATGTTAGCATGTCCAAGCCTTATGTGTCAGAGCCAACTTTCATCGTTCTTTGCAACTAAGCACCTGTCATTGTTAGTACCTTCAACAAGATAGAAAACATAGACATTGTTTTCTCTAATGCCTTCATACACCGTAGATCTACTAGTGCTATCGGTAATGAAGCATTTGAGTTTAACAAACTTAATATCATAACCATTATCCGTAAGATAATTGATACTAAGAAGGTTATGTTTGAGATTTGTAACAAGACAAACATTCTTAATACAAGGATAAGGAGGGGAGTCGATATTACCATTTCCTATGATGTGGCCTTTTAGATTTTTACCAAAGGATACATGTCCTTCTTTATTCATCGATAGCATTGTAAAAAGTGAAGCATCACCAGTCATGTGTCGTAAGCAATCACTATCGAGGATCCACTTGCTTCTAGCATGAGTAGGATTCTTCACCTACAACATAAGTTGAAGATGAACATTTGGTACCCAAGATTGTTTGGGTCCTTGATTGTTAGTCTTAGGAACCCATTTAAAAACTTTCATATCAACCTGTTTCCTTGTTTGACAATAATTAGAAGTATATCCAAGTAGACCACAATAATTGCACATCATGGAAGATTTAAAAGAGAATGTGTGAGTGTTATGCATATATGGAGCTTTCTTTGTGTTATGGTGATGATAATAGAAAGCATGATGTGAGGTGTTCTTCTTAACAAAGGGTCCTTTCCTTGTGTTAGGATAGAACCTATGTGTAGTGTTCTTGTTTATGTAAGAATTGTGACTAGTATTGTGATGAGTGTAGGCGTGTATTGGAGCATGTGTGCGAGCCGTGTTTTTATCAACTAGTTTCTTACCATGCATAAGTAGATCATTATACTTAATAGAGGTATCATATTCTTTTCTATTAGCAGCTTGAGTTTTATGCATAGCAAAATCATAAGCCCTTCTGAGGGATTGAATCTCATCATCCTTTTTCTCAATGATGACTTGAGATTCTTGTAAATTGAGTCACAAAGACTCTATCTCATCTGTGTCAGAGGCGGGAGATTTCCCTTTTACATCAATAATGATGTTGGAAAGTCTCTCTACTTCTAGTTTGTATGCCTCAACCTCTTTTAGAGATTTCTTGTACTTATTTCTAACACCTTTATGCTCCTCATGTAATTCAAGAATGGTATTTTCTAAATCATCATAAGAGAGAGTGTTCAAAGAGAGGTCATCGAGTACCTCATCGATTGCCATAAGGCAAACATTTGCATTGTATTTGCATTCTCTGTCGTTGTCTGAATCTCTAGCATCACTTTCACACCAGATGCTGGTGTTGGCGTATTTCCTGGAGGAAGAGCTTCCTTTGTTAGACTTCTCGTACTTACTGGAGTCTCTTCTTGTCACAGGGCAATGTGTCTGGTTCTCCTGCATTGGTAGTAAGCAGGCTCTTCATCGTTGTCCCGTCTAACATGGTTGGCTTTGTTGAAATTGAGGAACTTTTGGAAATGCTTTGCGGTAAGAGCTATTTCTTCTTCATCATCCGACTCATTATCGTCGGAGCTATCCTTTGAGTAGGATTTTGTAACCTTGAGAGCCAGAGACTTCTCCTTTTCTTTGGCCTTCTCCTTCTCCTTTTCTTGCATGGATGACTCCTCTTGATCTTTCATGTCAAGTTCATGAGTCATAAGCTTCCCCATGAGGGTCTCAAGGTTCATGGTTGTCAAGTCGTTCTCCTCAATGATGGTGGTAGCTTTAGGATTCTATCCTTTAGTTAACCCTCTGAGAATTTTCCTGATCTTTTTATGAGCAGGATATTCTTTACGAAGAGAAAAAAGAGGGTTAATGATATCATCGAAACGAGTAAACATGCAAGTAATATACTCATCTTGTTTTATTTTAAAAGATTCATATTCTTGTGTGAGTCTACTAATCTTTGATTTCTTTACTTATGATGTTCCCTCGTGAGTGACTTCTAGCAATTTCCAAATTTCATTTGAAGTCTTGCAAGTAAAAATTCTATTGAATTCATTGCTTTCGAGAGCACAGTAAAGAGCGTTCATAGCCTTAGCATCTCCACTAGCAATCTTCTTGACATTCTCAGTGAGTTTATCCCTAAGGGTGTCAGAAGCAACATCCTCAATAACTCCGGAAGGAGTAGGGAGACCATTTATCACACAATCCCATAAATCGAGATCTATGGACTTCAGATAAATGCTCATCATAATTTTCCAATAGTTATAGTTGGTTCCATCAAATAGAGGAGGTCTATTTGTGGAGTGTCCCTCATTGTGGAATGTGTTGATACTAGGGTTAGTGGTCATGGATCACTCTTAGGGTGTAAATCCAAATCAAGAGAACAAAGCTCTAATACCAATTATAGAACCCTAGAGGGGGAGTGAATAGGGAAATAAAAAATTACTTAACACAAGAAGCTATTTTACTGAAGTAAATGAGAGAGAGAGAGAGAATCAAACGCTCGATGTATCCTGGTCTCCTCCCTAGAGGCAATCCAGTCCCGAAACTCTCTCTGGCTTAAATCCACTATTGAGTAAATAGTTACACACGAGTTTCGATCCGAAGAACTTGCCAACTTCAATACGAGTTTGGATCCGAAGAACTCGCCAACTTCTTACACATGAGTTTTCTTACGAAGGCTCGTCAACTTCAAAAGGAAAAGAAAGGAAGTTGTTGATCTTCTACAATACTTGAAGATCAAAAATTACAACTCTTGAATACTCTAGCACTTTTGGATTGGATGATAATTAAAAGCTTGGGTAGAATAGTAATGGTGGAGCTCTTGGTTATTCAAAAATTTATGGCTTAAGTGGATAACCTTCAATGAGAAGAAGGAATCCATTTATATAGAAAACCAAGAAAGAATAGCATTTAATGCTCCTGAACATAATACGGATAGCATGCCGTCGGTATGGACCGGCATACCGTCGGCATATCATTCGAAACAGTAACGGTAATAAATCTAGCCGTTTGGAGCATTTAATGCTAGTATCTTGTCCATTCAAAAATCAAATCTGACGAAGTCGGTATACCGTCGGTATAAAGCGGTATACCGTCGGTACACCGAGTTTTGTCACAGAACATTTTGGGGCTCACAAAATGGTATACCGTCGGTGTACTGTAGTATGCCGTCGGTATGCCGAGTTTCGTCATAGAATATTTTGTGGCTCACAAAACGGTATACCGCCAGTGTACTGTAGTATGCCGTCGGTATGCCGAGTTTCGTCACAGAATATTTTTTGGCTCACAAAACGGTATACCGCCGGTATACTGTAGTATGTCGTCGGTATGCCGAGTTTCGTCACAGAACATATTTCTGGTTCAGAAACGGTATACCGTCGGTACATAGCGGTATACCGTCGGTATGTCGTTTCTTTACACATTGATTTTTGACTTAAAAATAGAAAGAGCTTTATGTTTGTCATCCAACCTTAGGTGTTATACAGAAAGACCTAGACCTTGTACAGGCTCAAAATCTTGACTCTTTTGAGATCTATCTTTGAGGTGCGCTGGTCTTTGCTTTAGTCTTCTTTTAAGGACTTCTATAAGGCTTTGATGACTCGGCTTGAATGGACAGATCTTTTTGTAGGAGGGCTTGAGGGATGATCTGTTAGCTGAAATATAGAGAAAACTGAACCACGAAGATGATGTTAACGTTATCAAAATAAATGTGCCAACAACTTCTCCTATATTAGAGCCAATGCACTATGTCCATTTAGCCCTCTAATAGTTGTCTTATGGCTAATTAGTTACATGAAAGAGTTTGGACCTATTTTGGTCAATAGTATAATCTTTATTTTAACTAATTGGTCATGACTAATGAGCCTAATGGGTCTAGTCTAACAAGTTGGTTTATGAGTCATGTCATGCTAATTATTGGGCTCTAATTTAGTGTCTAGGCTAACCGGTACACTAATACAAGTCTGACAATTAGGCTAGCCACTAACCATATGAACTAACATAATATAAATGAATAAATATACACAATACTAATAAATAATTATTCACACTACAATATCATTATAATATGACAAAATTACCCCTATTTGGAAAAGTGGTAGTGACACCTTGAACGAGTTCGGGAAGAGTTCGAGCAGAACTCGGTCCGAGTTCGGTTACCTTATTTCTAGAATGTTTCTGGTTTGGGTTCAGGTTGATTTGAGTGGACTTTGATTGGTTAAGCTTCCTAGTGCCAATTAAGACCCGATGGACATTTGGTCCTATAAATTAATAGAAAATACAGAATAAAACATAAAGACACGAGCAGGTTGTAGACTTCTTGAATGATGATTTTTTTCCTTTGACGACAGTCGTCCAAAGATAAATAGATCTAAAAATTTGAATACCTTTCGGGAGCTTCACTCCTGAACCTCAAAGGGAGCGCTGTCCCGTCGACCTATGTCCGCTGACGAGACAATGGAACCCCCGAGTACGAGGCACCTGAGATGTCATTGGGCTGTCAGAGAAATCTTCTACATAACGTCTTCTTTAGCCTGTTATGAATTTTTTATTATATATGTCCAAGTTCGATCTTGCTTACTGCTTGTCTACAAATACATGTTAAACGAACAAAATAATATGATATATTTAATATACGGTAGGATGATGCTAAGTTTAAGTATTAACAATAGTGATTGCATAAATATTAGTGATATCATATTGTTAAACTTAATCGATTAGCCATATTAAAAAATATGATACAATCATTGGGCTAACATTTGTGAGTGGGTCGTAACATCGATCGAGCTAGGGTTAGGGTCTGTGAACTGAGGAAAGAAGTTAGTTAGGATGAAGTCTTCGAGTTCTTGATAGTGGAGGGAAAGAATGAGTTTGAGGATTTTTTGAAACCATTTCCTAAATGAACAATGGAGTTTGGAGAGTATTTACAGTTGACTCTAGATAATTTTAGAAATTACAAATAAATTCTTTTTCTTTACATTTTTATTTTAACATGTGCTTTAAATCCTAGTTAGTTAGGAGTTAGTTATAACTAACCCTTTCTAGAAGGTTCCCTAGGCTTGGAGGCCAACTAATCCTAACTAGGAAAGCGAATTACTTTATTTTATACTATTTTTGGTAACCCTCTTCACATATATTATTTTGTTTAATTATTATTATTAAAATTTTGGATTTTGTATAAACTAATTACTTAGAAATTAATTGTAATTAAATTTGTGACTACGAAACTCTTTATTTAGGATTTTTCGAATACAAGGGCTTACATATGGGGGGTTTAGAAATGACACCCTAGCCTTAAGGCTGCTCTTAGGTTCAACACTTAGCGCCTAGGTTCAAGAAGAGAAGATATAGAATGGAGAAGAAATGAAGAAAAGAAAAAAAAAGGAAAAGAAAGAAAGGGAGAAGATAGAGTTATAGAGAGAGAGAGAGAGAGAGAGAGAGAGAGAGGGTGGGGGATGACTTGGCCCATTAGATGCCAAATCATTCATGCCTACCCCCTAACCTATCACAACCACGGGAAAGAAAATCAAATACCCAATGGGTATTAACTTAGCTAAGTTAGCAGGTTTACTATAAAACTACAATACATATAGTATATTGTCAGTGTATTGTCTACACAGAAAAAATTCTAATTTTGGGGGATTCAAGGTATCTAGTTTACGTGTGGGTCTTTATACGGTTATAGGACAATGCCCATGGTATATTTAGGGATCTAAGGTAGGCTACTATATAGTTATCTTGTCAGAAAACCAAAACGAAATTAGGTTACACAAGTCGGTTAATTATTTTTAATCTGTCGATTGCCTTACGGGCGATCTTTTTGTATATCTCTCAAAACTAAATCAGAATTAATAAAATGGTACATTAACCCAGTATCGAATACATGTACTAGAAATACAAGTATACGACATGTATCAGAACTGAATACAGAATACATATACAATATCTGTAGAAATACTGAAAATAGGAACCGTGAGTGACAATATCCTTCAACTCATCTTCCACAAAATTTTAATGGAAGATCGTACGACTTTTTGAAGTTGGGAAAGGACATCAATTAATCTGCATCAACTCCTAAGGAATTGGAGGCCCGTGTCATGAGCTCATTGGTGCTTTTCTTATTAGTGTGCATCATAACTCTACCATCTACTTTCAGCCCCAATATATGATGCACGTCGTCTAGCTAATATTATCTCCCCATTTGGAAGATGGAAGGTATTGGTCTCTGGATGCCACCGCTCGACGAATGTGGATATTAGTGCATTGTCGACCATTCGAGTAGATAGTACATACTAGTGGCTACAATTTTGTCTTTAACGACGTCGTCCAAGTTGTCGAAGCCCCATGTATGACACTTCTTCTTATGGCTAATACTCTCAATAACGGTCCGGTCTTCAAAAAAATAGATAGGTGAATAAAATTAAAGCTAACAAATTATAATTTTTACAAAAATCGAAAAACATAACATAATTTACTATATACTTGCCTCGCCGCTCAACATTTGATACGCAATACGGTCATTGAAGGATTTCAAGAGAGAGCAATCATTGTGATAACTCTATTGAAAGGGTTCCAGTCCCATCATCTGGCCTTTTTTGGTTGATAAACCCTTCTTCTTCATCATAAAAAAAAGTTGAATCAAGAGATAAATGAGCTTTCTTCTTCTAACGCGTATAGACGGTACGAGGTCAAAGTGATCTACCTAGAGAGGCCACCACCGGCTCCATTATGTTTAGGATACTTCGTTGTATGTTGAGCTTGCTTCATTCTTTGCTCCTACATTGTCAGGGGCTTCCTTTTCGTTCCAAGTTGTCCCTTCGAGGGTTTTTCCCCTTCATCCAGCTTGGCGGTTACAACAAAAAATAAATAATCATTCAACATGTAACTAAAACACACAATGCCAAAATCAAAATCATGACTGCCAATTTTTTTGAAGGTTCGAAACTCCTATAATTGACTTCAAACCTACATAAAAAAAATCTCATTTTGGACTGTCTACTACAAGATATTAAAAATATATTAATGGAACATAAAATTTAAGAATAAAAATACTATATTTGGAGAAACCTAGAAGAAGAAGAGAATTTTTTATTATTATCTTGATTGTGAACAAATCTTGGTGTGACATATCCGAATTAGAAGAGGAGGAGGAAGAGTTACCAGGGCTTGACATGCCGTGAATCCTCTTAAAAGAGAGGGGTGCCTTCGGGAGCGCGAACATAGGTGGTGCATGGCTGTCGTCAGCTCGTGCCGTAAGGTGTTAGGTTAAGTCCCGCAACGAGTGTTTAGTTGCCACCATTGAGTTTGGAACCCTGAATAGACTGTCGGTGATAAGCCGGAGGAAGGTAAGGATGACGTCAAGTCATCATACCCCTTATGTCCTGGGCGACACACGTGCTATAATGGCCGGGACAAAGGGTCGCGATCCCGCGAGGGTGAGCTAACTCCAAAAATCCGTCCTCAGTTCGGATTGCAGGCTGCAACTCGCCTGCATAAAGCCGGAATCGCTAGTAATCGCCGGTCAGCCATATAGCGGTGAATTCGTTCCTGGGCCTTGTACACACCGTCCCTCATACTATTGGAGCTGGCCATGCCCGAAGTCGTTACCCTAACCGCAAGGAGGGGGATGCCGAAGGTGGGGCTAGTGACTGGAGTGAAGTCGTAACAAGGTAGCCGTACTGGAAAATAAATAAAGGAAAATGGTTGTGAGTTGTCCTAAACCATTTCTAATTTGTGTATACTATTATACCCTTTTAACCAACCAATTATACCCCTAACAAAATTGGTTGCCTGATCCAACTTATCTTTGTGGAGAACAGAAGCAAAGAAGATGTCTCATGGACAAGACCACCCCACCCACCTCAATCCAATCCAGCCATCCAAACGAAGGTCTCCTTCCCGCCAACGGCAGATGCTACACCCGCATATTACTGTCACTCCCCACTGTCAAAACCCTTGTTAGCAATCACCTATATAAAATGCGTATTATATGCAAATTTTTTCGTATCTTACATAAACGTATAATGCTTACGTACTTTTAAAAATTTCGGATTTGTATGCAAATTTTAAGCTTGTGGCGTTTTAAACGCGTACCGTACGAATTTTTTAAAAATGTGGCTAAAAGAATGTGACCAAGAAACCCAACAGTCTTGACTTTCTTGACTCTTGCTGCTATTAGATATTAAGACTGGCACAATTCTCAAAAATTATCAAAGGAAAAGAAGAAAAAGTCTCACAGTAACCAAAAAAATAAACCCAAGAGTCTTTGCACATGTTGCTTGCAACAATCAAAGAAGGGAAAATTTATGAAATACCCAAAAATTTAAAAAGTTTTATGAAAAATCCACCGCAAAAGAAACTTTCATCGCGTGCCCAGAATTAGCAAAAAATATATAAAGAGGGTTCCGAATGACCTTTTTCCCCTTTCATCTAATTTATTGAAAACACCCACGAAACTACTCTTAAAAAAATGTTTCGATACTTCATCTTCTTCTATACGCTGCTCACTTTCGAATCTAGGTTTTCTCCTCAAAAATCTTCAAAAACTCGTCGAAAAATTTCAGAAAGACCGAGACAAACGGCAAAAGTGCTAAAACGGAGGTCAAAACATCATTTTTTTTGTGATTCTAAAATTTTGGAAGACCGTCTAACAAAGAAGCTGTTACTTTCAGGCTCCTCGAAGATACGCTCATTTTGGGACAAACGGGGCCTCGTTTCGACCTCTCAGTCAAAAGTTATGGCCCTTCAAAGTTTCAACTGACCATAAAATGCAGGAGAATGGTCATTTTCCGTGTTAGAACACGAAAAATGTTAATTTCGCATGAGGGTGGCCATTCTCCGTGTTAGTAACACGGAGAATGTCATTCTCCGTCTTAATTTACACGAAGAATAGTCATTCTCTGTGTTAGTAACACGGAGAATGGCATTCTCCGTCTTAATTTACACGGAGAATGGCCATTCTCTGTGCTAAATTACACGGAGAATGGTCATTCTTCGTCTTAATTTACACGAAGAATGGCCATTCTCCGTGTAATTTAGCACGGAGAATGGTCATTACAGTGTTAAAACGCAGGAGAATGGCCATTCTCCGTATTAGAAACACGGAGAATGCCATTCTCCGTGTTAAATAAAACGGAGAATGGCCATTCTCCGTGTAATTTAGCACGGAGAATGGTCATTCCAGTGTTAAAATGCAGGAGAATGGCCATTCTCCGTGTTAGAAACACGGAGAATGCCATTCTCCGTGTAAATTAACACGAAGAATATCATTCTCCGTGTTAAATAAAATGGAGAATGACATTCTCCGTCTTAAAACGGAGAATGACATTCTCCGTGTTAATTTACACGGAGAATGGTTATTCCCAGTGTTAAAACGTAGGAGAATGACCATTCTCCGTGTAATTTAGTACGGAGAATGGCATTCTCCATTTCTAAATTACACGGAGAATGGCCATTCTCCGTGTACTTGATGGATCTTAGCTATTCTCCGTACTAAAATGACGGAGAATGGCCATTCTTCGTCACTTTACCATGGAGAATGGCATTTTCCGTGTTAAAACCCATAGAAAATTGTCATTCTCCGTGGTTTTTAACACGGAGAATGCCATTCTCCGTGGTTTTTAAAACAGAGAATAGTCATTCTCCGTCATTTTAGCACGGAGAATGGTCATTCTCCGTGGTGGAGAATGGTCATTCTCCGTGGTGGAGAATGGTCATTCTCCGTGGTTTTAACACGGAGAATATTTTTTTTTTAGAAAAATTTTGTCAGGAATAAAGAGTTTCGTTCTTCTTTCAAAACGATGATAATTCTTATGAAAAAGAAGAAGAAAGATCTTCTCTCCACAATTGACCTAATCGTCGAAAAACTTCAAATGTCTCCACGATGAAGATGATGATGATGGTGATGATGATGACGAGCGATGATCTGAGTTCGACTGAAGAAAAGCACACCGAACTACGAATGATCTTTGCGATCTCTGCTAAAGATGAGAGCAATAGTATTCAGATTTCTCGTGAAGAAGAAGAAGACGAAAATCGCAATCCAGATATGAGTTTTTTGAATTCAAATACATATAGATGACCAATTCGCGCGGAAGGGTACTTTCGGTATTATAAAAATAGCAGTTTCCAGCGGGTGGCATCTAAAAAGGAATCTTGGAATATTTAACGTGAAAATACTTAATTCTGGATATTTCATAAAACTCATCCAGCGGGTGGGCATTTCATAAAAGCCCACCCCGAAATTGGATTTCTCAGCAATTTCCAGATCAAAGAATTTTTTTTTGGTTTTCCATCATCCAACCTCTTCTTATTCTCACACTAAATCCTTGTTTATGAAGGAGTAGAGGTGGGTGAGCCCTATATATATGCCGAATTTTTAGTGCCAAATTGGTTCATATAAAATGTACTAAGCACGAATTAAATCTGATCCGAATATTTTTTTTAGACAAATTTTTGACCGAATTTTTGATTATATTTTACTTATATTGTGCCGATTTATACACGTACTTTTGCCATTCCGAATTTTTTTCGTTGGCCGAATTGCTAACAAGGGTCCAAACACCTCAACAGCTACACTCTAGCTACCAAACCCCACCGACACTCCCCGCACCCCCTTCTCTCTCTCTCTATAATATATAATTCTTCTTCCTCTTCTTTTTTCTCTTGCATTCCATCGATCAAGAAAGAAAGAAGAAGCTCAACTCCTTCGTCCAATGGCGAAGTTCTTCTTCGTGCTGGCCCTCCTCTTCTTTGTGGTGGCAATGGCGATGGTGACGGAGGGGAAGAAGGAGAAGAAGTGCGACAAGGGGTGGGAGTGCAAGGACAGCGTGTACTGCTGCAACGACACCATCACCGACTTCTTCCAGGTCTACCAGTTCGAGAACCTGTTCGCCAAGAGGAACTTCCCCGTCGCCCACGCCGTCGGCTTCTGGGACTACCACTCCTTCATCACCGCAGCGTCGCTCTACGAGCCGCTCGGCTTCGGGACCACGGGAGGGAAGGAGATGCAGATGAGGGAGGTCGCCGCGTTCCTCGGTCACGTCGGAAGCCAGACCTCCTGTATGTAAATCTACCAACCTTAGCTTTTACATCTTTACTTTCTCATGAATTTAGCTTAGCTTAGCTAGCTTGGATTGAAATTTTTGTAGGTTATATTGGTATTAGTGACTTAGATCTTGATAAATGTATTTTTTTTAATTTTATTTTAGGGGGAAATTGGAGATTTGTACCAACTAGATTTTAGGGTTTTTAGGAAATTCCGTAATTGTAGGTATCTAGGTATAATAGCATTCATCATACTACACCGTAGCTTTGCTAGTTCGTCTTTGGTAATGTATGTTGAATTTAGGGAGAATTTGTGAATTTTTTTTGGTCGTCTTGGTATAGTGGACTAGAGCTTTAGTTCCGGAGCATCTCTAGATATTTGGATTGATTGATACATGTTGGAGAGAAACTTGATAGGTTATCTTGTATAGGTTTTGATGTTGATCTCGGGAGCATTTGTATATCTGTATATTATCTTGAAATAATTCAAGAGATTGCTAGATAGATTCTGAGAGGAATTTGGAAATTTGATAGGGTATGTTGGTAGAATTTTTGGTAATAAATGTTGATTTCAGGGGGAATTTTGAAATTTGTAAGTTACCTTGGTATATTTAGTTTCGATAACATCTCTCTAGATCTTTGGATTTTTTCCCATCATTTGTTGGGAAAATAATTATTGTTGTTGGATTGCTCGAGATGTTTGAGAGAAGTTGTAATGTATGTGGACTAAAATGTTTAAAAGGCTTATCTCTGCTAGTTTTGAAAATTTTAGGTTATTCTTGGTATAATTGCATAGACCATTCTAAATCCTAGCTTAACAGTTTTTTTTTCCAGTAATGTATATTGAATTTAAGGGTTGATTTGAAAATTTTGTAGGTTATATTGGTATAATTGACTTTTAGGGGGAAATTTGAGATTTATAGGAGTTCTTCCTACAAGTAGCTAGGTCTAAGAGGCCTATGCCTAGCTATAGCAACTATAACTTAGGATTTTTAAGAAATTCTGAGATTTATAGGTTATCTCTGTATAATTGCGTAGATCATACTACACCCTAGCTTAGCTAGTTTGTATTTTGTAATTTAGTGGGGAATTTCAAATTTTCTTGGTTGTATTTGTGTATATATATTATGTAATTGAGTAGATCTTTAGTTTCCAACCATTCGGTAGCATTTGTCACTTAGATTTTTGGATTGATCGATAGATGTTGGACAGAACTTTGATAGTTTATCTTGGTCGAATTTGGGTAATATATGTTGATTTCGCACGGGGAGAGGGGGGGGGGGGGGGGGGGGGGGGGGGATTTGAATTTGAACACTAGAAATAATTGAACAGATCTCTTGTTTCCATGAATTTCGTAGGTCATCTTGGTAGAATTGTATAGATTGTTCTATGTAAGTTGAATTTTTTGGGAAATCATTTAGGAAAGTATGAAATTTAAATTTGTAGTTTATTTTGGTATAATTGTCTATATCCTTAGTTTCCATGACATTTCTTTCTAGATCCTTGTATAGATTGCTAGAGGTTTGAGACGAACTTTGAAATTTGATAGGTTATCGTGGTACAATTTGGTGACGAGTTGATTTCAGGGGACATTTTGGAGTTGATAGGTTATCTTGGTATAATTGAGTTGATCTTAGTTTCGATAACATCTCTCTCTCTAGATCTTTGGTTTATTTCAATCATACGTTGGGAAGATATTTTTTTTTTTGTTTGATTGATCAAGAGATGTTCGAGAGAAGTTGTTGGATGTTGATTGAAATGTTTAAAAGGAGAAACTTGTAGGATTTCTTTTACTAGAAATAGCCAGATCTAGCAGTTCTATGATCTAATGAGCTGATCTTGTGTATGAATTTGATAATTGAGGGATATGTCTAGATATACCGTCTGAATTTTAAGGTTTCATGCAAGCCTTTTTCATGCTCTTGTAGCTGCATTGACTTGTAATCTGGAGCAAGCAAAGAGGGTGACATTAGGTTGACTTGATAGCCTGTTGTGCAAACTTTTCACTTCTTTTCTAGAGCTGTCACCTGCCTTGATTGGAATCTGGAAATAGCAAAGAAGCAGAAGCACTAGCACTTCAAGGGTGTTGCATATCTTACCATGCAAAAGCACTAAACAGAGTAATTAGAGAGCTTGAGCATTAGCCTTCATAAATCATGTGAACTTTAGAACTTCTACCATTTCAACTTCATGAGAATACTTTGACGCATATGCATCCTTGTGTCACATATCTTACCATATGAGTTTTAATAGGATTTAGTAATACTGCATCTTGACTACTGGCTGATTTTGCAGACCTATTGTTTGAGGACCAATCTTGCCATTTTCAGGTTTTGTTTTGATTTAATATGGATAATATAAGAAAGTCCTTTGACTAGATTTTTTTTACTTTCCAAAGAATATACGACACAACACGGAAACACAAATCACTGAGACCTAATCAATATCATCTCCTTCCGAAAGCGCACCATGACGTCACCACCAATGTTGAAACCTTGTCCTTACGGTGCTGGTACGGAATTTTTTGTAACAACTTAATCTCACACTAGCCTTTTGTGGTTGCTTCCGAATCTCCTCGTGGACTCCATGAACTTGGTCCTTTAAATTCTCAATTGTCTTGCTCTTCTTCGGCCTATCCAAAACTTCCTTCAAGTGCCCTTTCAGCAACAAGCCTTCCGCCTTTTCTTGAAAAATCATGTCCTCCTATGGACTCATGAAGTAAGGTGGTAAACTTGAGAAATTTGCCCTGGGAATAACGACAACACTGCTGGATATCACACATGTTTGGTAGCTCTCCAAGAAACTTTTTTGGAAGAACGTTATGAAACTCGTCGAGTATGAGTTGTACCTCTATCGGACTTGATCATTCCTTCATTGACTCTTAGGTCTCTATGTTTCCCTTTGTTATCAATTCGTGAACCTCATGTCATGGGCATTCTTGAAGTTCGCTTTCGCTTCCTTCGTAGAAACCACCAATGACGAAAAAGTCTTCTCCTCTTGTAAAGATTCTATTCGGATAGGGTTTTTCAAAGGTGCAAGTTTGTGCCTTACCCCTTCACTATTCGATACATGTTGCTGTGTTCATCGTGCTTCACATGAACATCGAAGTTCCACGACCTTTCTATCATCATATGGCAGGCGACGAACCTGTCCATTACATCGCAATATATCTTGTCTCTATATGTGCTAATGGAGAAAGGCATTCGGTACCGTTTGGTCCCCTTGACGCTTGGTGCGTCCTAAATCCACCCGATGGACTATGGTTCTAGATGTTTCTCTAGCGTCAACCCCGCTACGTCGACCAACCATCTATTGATAATGTTCTCTTGGTTGTCATTATCGATCACGATCCAAAATCTTCTTTTGTTGATAGTACAACGGTTTCAGAACATTCATTCTGCGTAGAATCATGTTGAGATGTTAGCACGGCCTTCCTTACCGCACCATGGATCTCCTCTTCCTTTCTAGATTATTCTTACGACCATCATATCGTCATGTTGATAAGCGTTTTCATTGTCGTTGTCGAACCGACCTCCGCGGCTACAATAATTGTTACTCCCATAACCACCACAGCAACCACGTCTGTAGACATTGTCACAACCGTCATAATTTCGTCGATGCGTTGACTTCTTACGGCCACAGACATCATCACGAACCCTCCCGATGAGGTTATCAAACTCGTTGTTCGTGCTAGACGAATCTACACCGGCTATTCGTAAATAATTATCTTGTGTCGATGTGTAGCCCTCTGTTGGGCGGTGGCAGGTGTTGCTTACTTGTGATGCCATTTTTTATTCGAACTTGTTTCCTCGATGGTTTTTGAAAGCCTAGGCCTTCTCGACTCGTCGGACGCGTAAATTCAATTCCAGTGGAAAGACTTCAATGTGACAAAATGCCACAAAGAGGCCTTCAAACCCCTACACTTAGTTAGGAGAAGTTGGTCGTTGTTGATTCCCACCATGCCGCTCAACACGCTTGAGGTTCTGATACCACCTAACACAACACGAAAATGCCAATTGTTGTAGCCAATGACCCGAGATAACAAAGATGGTAACATCGATTCTCAAACACGAGAACCAGCAACATAAACTCCCATGGAGCAATTCATTAATCAAAACTTACATAACATATTCTACCGTCTTATTTATCAGAAAGAAATCTAACTTAAGACCTAGGAAATAAGTCTAATCAAATTAGGAGAGCAATAAAAGATAAATATGAACTTAAATACAAAATCCCATCTATTTATTCCTAACTCTGCCAAAAATAGGTTGGGTTGCTTCGAAGTTCGAACCCAAAAGCGCCCGCATCAATGTCACTCAAACCTTTGGACTGATCTCAAAATGTTTGTGAGAAACTCGAAAATTTTATAGGTTATCTTGATATATATGTATTTAGGCAATATGTTGATTTCAGGGTGAAGCTTGGAGGCTTGTAGGTTATCTTGGTATACCTGAGGAGATTCTCTAATTTTGATATCATCTATCTGTATCTTTTGTTTTCTTCTTCATTTGTTAGGAAAGTAATTGTTCTTGGATTGATCTGTAGATGTTTGAGAGAAGTTGTATGTATGTGAAATAAATATAAAAGCGAGAACGTAAACTACCAAAAAAAAAACTCGGTGATGTGCGTGTTGGCACATCGATTTTGATATATTGACTACAATTAACCCATCTACTGTTTTAGTCCTAATATGTCTACAGGAACAAACGAAACATACAAAGATAGGAGTTTTTCAACAAGTCCTATGAAGTTTTTCGGAACAAAGAAGAAAAGATATCCCCAATCACCATCAAATGACGGACATCTTAAAGCTCTCAAAAAGACGATGACAAAACAATAGAAGTCAGATCAAAAGCTCCTATGTCTTTCTAAGAGTCTGTAAGTGTCTAGGAAATCTTGTACGCACTTTAGTAAGGATGACAAACTAATATGGTGCAAATTTCGAATTAAGTAAATATGAAGAGTCGGATAATCCGTCGGACTTCCGTGAAAATCTGACGGATCATCCGATCTCAAACAAGTTTGCGAGCAAAAGTTAGGATAATCCGTCGGAGTTCCACAGTAATCCGACGGATAATCTGATCAATCACAGCAACTTTTGTGAGCAAAAGTTCGGATAATCCGCCGGAGTTCCGCAGAAATCCGACGGATCATGCAATCAATCACAGCAAGTTGTGTGAGCAAAAGTTCGAATAATCCGCCGGAGATTCGCAGAAATCCGACGGATAATCTGGTTGCCTTGCTGGCCTTATTTAAAATTCAAATCCAACAGCATGTGTCAGCTGCATTAAATGCATCCAACGACTCTATTTCTAGCCGTTACTGTAGTCCGGATAATCCGAAGGATTTTCGCAGAAATCTGCCGGATAATCCGGTTGTCGGCTGAAAGCTCTTTATACTTTTGGATTTGTATAAATAAGAATCCTCTCTCTTCATAAAGACTTATCCATTTGAGCCTTAAAATTTTCAACTACCAAAAGAGCACCATTACTCTACAAAGCTTTCATTTGTCATCCAATCAAAAGTGCTAGAGTATTCAAGTGTTATAGATCTTCAAAGTGTTCAAGAAGATCAAAAGCCTTTTTCCTTTTCTCTCAAGTTGAATTTGACGAGCCTTCGAAAGAAAATTTGTGTGTAAGAAGTTGACGAGCCTTCGGAAGAAAACTCGTGTGATCCAAACTCGTGTTGAAGTTGACGAGTTCTTCGGATACAAACTCGTGTGTAACTATTTACTCAAATAGTGGATTAAAGTCGGAGAGAGTTCCGGGACTGGAGTACCTCTTGGGAGGATACCAGGATACATCGAGTATTTAAATCTCTCTCATTTATTATCCTTTAAATAGATTTTAATTGTTGCTAATTATTTTATAACCCTATTCACCCCCCCTCTATGATTCTACAATTGGTATCAGAGCCTCGTCTCTTGTTTTGGATTTACTTCCTTAGAGTGATCCATGGCCACTAACCCTAGTACCAACTCATTCCACAGTAGGGGGCACTCCACAAATAAACCTCTTCTATTTGATGGAACCAACTACAACTACTGGAAATCATGATGGACATTTACTTAAAATCTCTGGACTTCGATTTATGGGATTGTGTAGTAAATAGCATTCCTAAATCTTGCATAGCTATTGAGAAAGTTGTTTCAGAAACCCTTAGAGATAAATTTACTGAGAATAATAAAAAGATTGCTAGGCGAGACGCAAAGGCTATGAATGCTCTCTATTGCGCTCTTGATAGCAACGAATTCAATAGGATCTCTACTTGCAAAACTTTCAATGAAATTTGGAAACTTTTGGAAGTCACTCACGAGGGAACTTCTCAAGTGAAGGAATCAAAGATTAGTAGACTCACACAAGAATATGAATCCTTTAAAATGAAACAAGATGAGTATATTACTTTCATGTTTACTCGATTCTTTGATATTATTAATCCTCTTTCTTCTCTTGGCAAGGAATATCCCACTCACGAAAAGATTAGAAAAATCCTCAGGAGACTAACGAAAGGATGGAATTCCAAGGCTACCGCCATCATATTGAAGGAAACGATCTAACAACTATGAACCTTGAGACCTTCATGGAAAAGCTTATGACGCACGAGCTAGACATGAAGGATCAAGAGGAATCCTCCGTACAAGAGAAAGAGAAGGAGAAAGCAAAGGAGAAGGAAAAGTCTCAAGGTCACCAAGTCCACTTTAAAAGATAACTCCGACGATGATGAATCGGATGATGAAGGAATTGCTCTCACCGCCAAGCACTTCCGAAAGTTTCTTAAGTTCAACAAAGCAAACCGTACAAGACGGGACAACGATGAAGAACCCGCTTGCTACAACTGCAGAAGAATCGGATACATCAAGAGAGACTGTCCCATTGGAAGAAAAGAATCAAGCAGATACAAGAAGTCCAACAAAGGAAGGTCATCTTCCAGGAAATACGCCAACACTAGCATCTGGTGTGAAAGTGATACTAGCGACTCAGACAACGACAAAGAATGCAAGCATAACGCAAATGTTTGTCTCATGGCAACTGAGGTACTCGATGACTTCTCTATGAATGCTCTTTCTTAAAATGAATTAGAAAATGCCATTCTTGAATTACACGATGAACACAAGGTCATAAGAAACAAGTATAAGAAGTCTCTCAAAGAGATTGATTCTCACAAATAAGAAATAGAAAGACTTTCCAACATCATTCTTGATATAAAAGAAAAATCTCCTACTTCTGACACAGATGAGATAGAGTCTCTACGACTAAAGCTTCAAGAATCACAAGACGTCATCAAGAAAAAGGACGTCGAAATTCAATCCCTCAAAGAAGGATATGAATTTGCTATGCACAAGACACTTGCTGCAAATCAAAGAGAATATGCAACCTCTATCAAGTACAATGACCTTCTTGCAAATGGTAAGAAACAAGTTGATAGGGACATGGCTCACACTAATGCACAAAGGCATATCAACACACATCACAACACTAGTCACAAGTTCCACACTCACAAGAACACAACACATAGGTCCTATCCTAACCAAATATATACACGAAAAGGACCCTTTGTAAAGAAACACTTCACGTCATGCTTTCTACTATCATCATCATAACAATCATGTCAAAACTCCTCATCATACTAGAATTCCTCATATCCATGATACTCACTCACTCTCCTTTAGACCTATAACACCTATGATGTGTCACTATTGTAGTTTCCTTGGACATACTTCTTATTATTGTCAAATGAGAAAACATGTTGATATGAAAATGTTTAAATGGGTTCCTAAAACTAACAATCAAGGATCCAAACATTCTTGGGTATCAAAATCTTCATCTTCAACTTATGTTGTAGGTGAACCCTCCTTCACATGCTAGGAGCAAGTGGATTCTCGATAGCGGGTGCTCACGACATATGACCGGTGATGCTTCACTGTTTGCAACGCTATCGATTAAGAAAGAATGACACGGGGCAACAATCTAAAGGTACATCATAGGAAATTGTAATATCGGTTTCCCTCCTTGTCCGTGCATTAAAAATGTTTGTCTTATTACTAATCTCAAGCATAACCTTCTTAGCATTAGCCATCTTACGGATAATGGCTATAATATTAATTTTGTTAAACACAAATGCTTCATCACCGATAGCACTAGTGGATCTACCGTGTATGAAGGTATTAGAGAGAACAACATTTATGTTTTCTATCTTGTTGAAATACTAACGATGACAGGTGCTTAGTAGCAAAGAATGATGAAAGTTGGCTTTGGCATATGAGACTTGGACACGCCAACATGGACACCATCTCCCGACTAGCCACCAAAAAGCTTCTTAGAGGACTCCCAAGCATTCCTTTCAAGAAAGACATGGTATGTGAAGAATGTGAGGAAAGTAAGTTGACAAAGTCTTCTTTCAAATCCATCAACTCGGTAAGAACTATTAGACCACTTCAACTTATTCATATGGATTTATTCGGTCCAAGTAGAGTGGCTAGTCTTGATGGAAAACTTTATGCTTTTGTTTTAGTTGATTTCTCGAGATTTACTTGGGTTATTTTTCTTGCTAGTAAAAATGATACCTTTCGTAAATTTGTTGCATTTTGTAAACGTGTTCAAAACGAGAAAGACATTATGATCAACAAAATTAGAAGTGATCATGGAGGAGAATTTGATAATGCCGATTTTAAAAGTTTTTGTGAAAAAATGGTTTTGGTCATGATTTTGCTTGTCGTAGAACTCCACAACAAAATGGAGTTGTGGAAAGAAAGAATAGAACCCTTGGCGATATGACAATGGTCATGTTAAACCAATACAAGCTTTCCCAATACTTTTGGGCGGAAGCCGTTAACACGGCATGTTATGTTATAAATAGGGTCTTGGTTAGACCTATTTCTAAGAAAACTCCATATAAGCTTTGGTTTGACAAAATTCCTTCTATTGAATATTTCAAAGTTTTTGGATGCAAATGTTTTATTTTGAACACCAAGGATAACCCAGGCAAATTTGAAGAAAAAGCCTATGAAGGTATCTTTCTTGGTTATTCTATGCACAATAAAGGTTTTCATATCTTTAACAAAAGAAGTTTTGTTGTCGAAGAGTCAATAAATGTCTCTTTTGACGAACTTAACACTTCTACATCCTCCTCCAATGATGTTGATGACATCTTTTTTGGTTTGGAAAACTCTTCTCTTGGAGATACTAGCTCCCTCATCTAACAATGAAGTTGAGACTACTCCACCCGAAGATTCTCCACCAATAGTGCCTCCTCAAGGGATCTTCCTAAAGAATGGAGATTTGTCCCCCATCATCCAAAGGAGCTCATCATTGGTGACCCTTACGGGTTAGTACTAGATCCGCTATACGGGATCACTGTGCAAATGTGGCTTTTATTTCTCAAATAGAGCCTAAAAATGTTAATGATGCTTTCAATGATGAATTTTGGATGATTGCCATACAAGAAGAGCTTAATCAATTTGTGCGAAACAATTTTTGGGAACTTGTTCCTAAGCCTCACAACTATCCCATTATTGGGACAAAGTGGGTGTTTCGAAATAAGCTTAATGAAGATGGTTTCGTCACTAGTAACAAAGCCCGATTGGTTGTTCAAGGCTATAACCAAGAGGAAGGCATTGACTATGAAGAAACTTATGCTCCGGTTGCTCGTCTTGAATCCATTCGAATGCTTTGCGCTTTTGCTTGCTTCAATGATTTTAAGCTTTTTCAAATGGATGTCAAAAGTGCCTTTTTAAATAGGTTTATTAAAGGAGAAGTTTATGTCAAGCAACCTCCCGGTTTTGAGGATTTTCAATTTCCTGATCATGTTTTTAAACTACACAAAGCCCTCTATGGCCTCAAGCAAGCTTCTCGTGCTTGGTATAAGCGCCTTAGATCTTTTCTCATTTCTCACAACTTTTCTAAGGGCAAAGTTGACACAACACTTGTTATCAAAACTCTTAATGACACTTTTTTTAGTCCAAATTTATGTTGATGATATCATTTTTGGTTTCACTAACAAGACACTGTGTAGAATTTGCCAAAGTTATGCAGGTTGAATTTGAAATAAGCATGATGGGAGAATTGTCATTCTTTCTCGATCTACAAATCAAGCAAGGGCCTCAAGGCACATTCATCAATCAAGCTAAATATACAAAGGATCTCCTGAAGCGCTTTGAACTAGATTCATTCAAAACAAGGAGGACTCTTATGGCCACAACGACCAAGCTTGATCAAGATGAAAATGGTGTTTCGGTCGATATTCGTAAGTATCGAGGAATGATTGGTAGCTTACATTACTTAACTGCTAGTCATCCCGATATTATGTTTAGTGTTTGTTTATGTGCACGATACCAAGCGAATCCCAAAGAATCTCACTTATGTGCCGTTAAGCATATTTTTCGGTATCTCAAAGGCACTATTAACATGGAACTTTGGTATCCAAAATCCTCATCCTTTGAGCTTCTCGGCTACTCGGATGCAGATTTTGCCGGTTGCAAGATTGACCGAAAAAGCACTAGCGGCATATGCCAATTCTTAGGAAAATCTTTGGTTTTATGGTTTAGCAAAAACAGAACTCCGTTGCTCTTTCTACTACTGAGGCCGAATACATTGCGGTTGGATGTTGTTGTGCACAAATCCTTTGGATGACACAAACACTAGTAGATTATGGTATTTCCTCTAATGGTATTTCAATCAAATGTGACATTACTAGCTCTATTAATCTCACTAAAAATTCGATTTGTCACTCACGTACCAAATATATTGAGATTAGACACCACTTTTTGCGGGACCATCAACTCAAGGGAGACATTCGTCTCGAATTTATCGACACTGACCATCAACTTGCTGACATCTTCACCAAACCTCTTGCCGAAGATCACTTCACCTTCATTTGTCGCAAAATCGGCTTCCTTGAGAAGTCCTTTTAAACTTTGCTGTTCAATTTTTCGCATTATCCGAAGGATTTTCGCAGAAATCCGCTGGATAATCCGACCTCTTCCAGCAACTATTTGAACTGCCACACAGGATCTTCCGTCGGATTTCCGCAGAAATTTGTCGGATTATCCGCAATTATTTATACTCGCTGACTTTTCGTTTTCTTCACCCGACTTGACCTCTCACCTACTCTATTTAATTCGCTCTCATCTTTGATCGGATTTTTCGTTGGACATCCGCCATTTTCTGTCGGATTTTTCGGATTTGCTGAACAGTTTTGAAAAACGAACAGCTGCCGCCCCTTCCTCTTCCTCAAAATTCGTTCGTTCATTCACTCCTCTCTTTATGAGCGGTTACACCTCCCCACCTTCCCCCCAAACCACCCCTTCCTTCCTATAAACTCCTCTTTTTCATTTCATCACTTATCTCCTTCATCTCAAACTCTTCTTTCCTCTTTCCAGCTTCTCACGGCAAGCGCTCCCGCCATGACGGCTCCTCCTCCGCCACTCCGCCATCCGCCGCCCTATTATGTCCGGCTCCAACTCAAGGCTTCAATCCCACCATCTTCAAATCCGTCCAGCACTCCCGCGAGTGGTTCTCCTTCTACCACAAAGCGCCTATCTGCCCAGGGAAGCCTCTCTCTTGGCTCACCTTCTCCGCTCATTGTGAATACTTCACGTTCTCTGGGGTTGACGAGCTTCTCGAACGACAAGTGGACTACTATCCAAATGCCATCAAGATGTTCTACTGTAATCTGGTTCCCGCCAAGAACGGGCCTGAGTTTGAAACCAAAGTCGGTGGAGTCAAAATCACTGTTACTGCCACCTCTCTGGCCAGCATTCTCGGCCTCCAAGAGCGGAAGACCTATCGCTCTCTTCCTAACACTCTCGACTACATCACCATCTCTCATGAACTCAGTTACGAGGAATTTCTCTTCAACATCTGCGGTGGTTCTGTTGTTCAATGTCCGGAGGACAAAGATCTCATCCTCTTATTCCACGACTTCCATCGCATCCTCTGCCATACCCTCACTCCGAAATCTAGGAACATGGATAGCCTAACTGCGGAGGAAATGATTGCCATGTACTACCTCGTCTCCAAGCAACCTTTCTCCCTAGCCAAATTGATTATCTTCACCATGATCCTCATTCGCGAGTCTCCTCATCGCTCTCTTCTCTTTGGCATGTACATCACTATGATCCTCGAGGCCAATGGGGTTGATCTAACTAACTGCCATGTTGGTGATCCTCGTCCTACTACTCTTGCGTGTGCGTGTCCCGTTGTGTCAGAGACACGTAATTGACACAGCAGAGGTACTTTAGACTGCACTATGACACTCGACAGTCGGTGTCTTGTCCTTGTCTTGTGCCTATATTGTGTCGTACTCGTGTTTGTGTCACATAGACAGATCTAGATTTCTATGATCTAAAGATACTGATCTTTGAGTATTAATTTGATAGTTCATGAATATTTCTAGCTACACCTGCCTGGATTTTAAGGTTTTATGCAAGGTTATCTCTTGCTTGTAGCTGTATTGGTTGGAATCTGGAGCAAACAAAGAGGTTTTCTATTTAGGTTGATAGCCAGCCATGAAAACTCTTTGATCCATTATAACGAAGAAGGCATGGAGTGATGACTACGACGAATATTTATGCAAGAAAGAAATTCTATTATTTATTTATTTATGGTGTATCTAGATTCTACACCATTAATCTTCATACTGAAAATCGTTCTCTATTTGGCTACTTGTTGAATTAATAAAAGAACTCCAAATATACATGTTTTTATTTTGTTGAATGTTGTAGTTTAGGTTGGTATAGATACAGATTGCTTGCGATAATATAGGTATGGGACCAAAGGTCCTGGGAGTTGATATGTGTCAGGATCAGGTCTACATGAATGACCTGACCTGAATAATTAGGGAAGGGGATTATTGGGCAGTGTTCTAAATTTCGGTCTAGGCGGCGCCTAGGCGCTAGGCGGCCGCCGGCGGTCCTAGGCGGGTTTCGGCCTAGACGGCACCTAGGCGGGTCTAGGCGGGCCGATTCGGCCAGTTCGGCGGCCTTTAGATTTGGAAATTTACAGAAAATTTCAAAAAAAAATCAGATTTGAAATTCAAAATTTTCAAATTTCAAAATTGAAATTTCAAAAAAAAATCAAATCAAAAAAATTCAAAGAAAAAAAAATGCAAATCACTTACCTAGACCCCGCGCCGTCGCCCCCACCATCGCTGCTGTTGGTGCTGCTGTTGGTGGTGCTGCTGCTGCTGAAGGGCCACCGCCCCCGCCGGTCCCGCCACCGCTGCTGCTGCTGCTGATGGAACCCTAGAAATGGAGGAGGTCCCAAAAAGGGATGAGAGGTTAGAGAGAGAGAGGGAGGAGAGGGAGAGAAAAGGAGAGGGGAAAAATGAAGAGTTTTGTTAACACAAGGAAAAGGAGAGAGGGAAAAGGAAAAGGAAAAGGAAAGGAAAAGAGTGAAAAAAGAAGAAACTTTTGAACTGCTCGAACAGTGGACATCCCAACCCACAACCCATTACTTAAATCCAACATGCTAACCAACTTCTCAAGTAGAAGCTTGACATACACACACACACGCACATATATATATATATATATATATATATATATATATATATATATATATATGTAAAAAAAAAATCGAGGCGGCGCCTAGGGCAGGCCCTTGGCGCACCGTCTCCGCGTAGCGAAAATTTATAACACTGTTATTGGGACATTTTTTGGTATCCTTCCTAATAATTTTTTTGGAAAAACCAGACACCTGTAGGGGTGCAAATTGAGCAGATTACGGGTTAGTTCATCTTTGGAGTTGTCGTGGATCGGACCTGAGGTGTAGACACCTTGGTCCAAAGCCAAGCTAACCTGACATAAGCTGTTTTTTGGGTTTTCCTGTGGTCTGTGTTTGATAGAGAGGCATACACCACTGACACCACATTGTAGCCTCAACCAGTGGTCTTCCCAGAATGTCTCCCCTTGCCAATGATCAGGCCCTCCTACCTGGAATTTCACTAGCCACTTGGTGATATGGCTACCTGGTGTTCTCTACCAAACGAATCAAACCTTAATCAAGTGGTTGGTTTTGGATTGCAGGGTTGGAGCTGAGTGTGAGGTGAACAAGCATGGACATGCCAAAACTAGTGTTATACCTGTGTAGTGCACTAGTCATCTTGGACACCAAAACTATTCATAGACATACCAACAAATTTGTGCAACACGGGTGTGGGGAAATATTAAAAATGATTTTTATTTCATATACCGCTACTGGAGTCCAAAAACTCCACCGCTAGTTACAGATGGCTGACGAGTGTTCATAGTTTTGTGCCATCACTGCCATGCACGTGGATTGGGTGTTGGTGGGATACGAGACAGCCATCTGCAACCGCCAGTGGAGTTGGAGTGAAGTTTTTGGACTCCACTGGCGGTGTATGAAATATACACTCTTCTAAAATTTTGCACACTGTTGCAATCAGTGTGTGTTCTGGCTGCATTTAGGTCAGCTGTTGCATTTAGTCCTTTTTCTAGTCATATTAAGGGTCTGACTTGATATGAACTTTACCCAGCCTAGACCTGGTCATTTTGCGGGTTGGACCTTTCCTTTTTTAACCGCATGTCAATCAACAAAAACATGACACCAGCTCACCTGGATTCAATCCAACCTGAATATTGTGTTGTCAGGCTGGGTCCGAATAGTTTCATAATGAATTCATGATATAGTGATACCAGACCCAACGCGACAGCCTGTCAGCAATTCAAGGATCTAAATTTGCTGAACTGTTTTCATATTGAGGGGAAACTCCACCCTAGCCTTGATAGGAATGAGTACCTGATTCATTATAATCAAGAATTGTAGTAACATGGATGGAAACTCTGAGAAAAATATCATCTTGGTTAATATAAACAGAGGCATAAGAGCTAATCAAGGACAACCTCATTATATCTAATGCCCTTTCTTGACTTCCCAGTAAGTCTGGATCGTAGCTACCTATTACCAAGATTAGGCATATGGATGTGAAGTGAAGGAATAAATGATTATTGTCATGAACCTCAACAACTGTGAGTATGGACATTCCAAAACTGTTCATGTATTCGTATCAAATGTTGATAATATAAGCCAATTTCTATAATTTGACCCTAGTAAATAAAGTAATCGTCTTTGTCACGATCCGCACTCGGAATAAGGGTACGAGTGCATGGCGACGTCCAGCCTACGCCACAACATCGGCGGTAGAACGCTGTCTAGGTCAACAATGCTATCTATCAACATCTCATGAATATATATCATAACCTGTCAATGACATCTCAACTCCAAACGGAGGACAATATAATGATAATATTCATACTCAATCACAATAAACTATAAGGAAGATAAATGGCACAATAATGATATAAATATGAAATGAGAAACAAAAAGAAGTCTAGAAATATACTTCTCAAATCAACGTCAACAATGTAAGAGTCTAGCTATCTCAACATCAATATAAGTCTGAAAATAATAACAACTCAATGTCTCAGAAGCTGGAAACAAATCCAGTAATAATAGCTAAACTAGCTAAGTCACTATCGGTGGTGCCTCCTCATGGGCACTGGCTCCTCGTGAGACTCTTGGATATATCTATCATCTACTCCCGGTCCATAATAAGAGGGGCAAAAGTCCTCAAGATCCTTTGGAAAATGTTATCCCGTCAGGATTGGAGCGAAGTACATAAACCAACAACAGTTCCATTAAATTGACAAAAGCTATAATAACAGTAAGTAATGGAAATACAAGATGGAAAAGTAATGCTGGAACAATAAGGAAACAAATAATCATGACATATGCAGTAATGAACTGTAAGTAAACTAGAGCATGAATGTATCAACATGCATAACTGGAATAGAGCATGAACAACTACAATGTGCATTGAAATATTAGTTTATTATGTGATCGGCTTGGGACAAGATCTGGCTATTTCATATGACTTGGCTATGCACAAGTATAAGTAAGAGATCAGGCTAGTAATATATGAAAAGCTATACACAAGTACAAGTAAGATCAGGCTATACCCTACGTGAGCTGAGGGTGAGCTATAAACAAGTATTTGGGGTATGATTACATAATCTACCAATATTTTTCCATCTCCCGACTAGTACGATGGATACAATCACGACTCCTCGTGACAAGTATTAAGATACTAGTATGTGAATTCATCGTGTCAGGAATTATGTATAGCACTACAATACTGATATCATAGTAATCATCAAGATAATCAAAACTGTCAGAGAATGTACTTGTCTGTGGTCCTGAGCAATGTTCGAGGATCAGAATCCAAACTGAAGTCACACTGACCTAAATATGAAATATCAATGTAAATCTGTATTTTGGAATGCTAATTATTATTAACTAAGTCGAAATATGATTCCTAGGTCAAAACTAGGTCTTGGTAGTCAAACTAGTTCAATACCTTGTTTCTAGGGTCAAACTAGGTCAATACCTTCTTTATAGGGTCAAACTAGGTCAATACCTTGTTTTTAGGGTCAAACTAGTCATCACTAGGGTCCATACCTTGAAGGTATTAGCTATACTAGCTAATATCACTAAGTGTGTGTGTGTATATATATATATATATATATATATATATATATATATAGATCTTATATATATACTAGTTATCTACTATCTAGTATTACCTTAGTATCAATATCAATCTACCCATTGGTATCCCAATACCAATACTAGCATCTACCTTAACTCAATACTTTTATCTCATAATACTCATTACCCTTTCTACCCTTTACCTTTATATATGCATACATACCCATGTATCATACCCATATCAATATATCCATATATCACATGTTAGCTACATAAGTTTACCCTTACCATATCCCACCTATATCTTGCTATAACCTATCATGACATGTCACTCCCTATTACCCTTACCTATCTACATACTCATGATTTATACACATTTATCTTGATATCAACATCTCTTCTCATAGGTACATACCCTATACACATGGATGCCTTAGCATATTACCCTTTACCTTCCGCGTCATATACCACATGTTTATTACCTATACCATTTATTTATATTAAAGCCTATTACCCATGCTATGCTTACATATATCAATACCTATGGTATACCAATTTATCCATTACTATACCCTTACACATGTTTGTCTACACTTGCATATGGTGCTAGGTTACCCTCTTACTCATATACTATATAATATCCATATACCCACATGTCATAGTATACCAACTACCAAGATACCCATATACCATATCTACATGGTATAATATACCCCTCATACTATATGTATAAATTTATATCTATATCCATATGTATCCTATAATATTGGTATCTATATGATAACTAAATAAAATATCTATATGATATTGTACCATTGCTATCCTATGCATACCCATGGCTTACCTTGCCTCTAAGACCTTTACCCTAGTGTCTAAGTATTTATCCTACCTTTACCCTCCTTGTCATGTACCACATACCTACATGTATAGCTATAGGCTATAACCATGTAGTCCTATGAATGCCTATGTACCATATCCTAAACTCACATATATGCAAATGTGACGATAGGCTATACCTATAGAACTATCTTAGTTATATCTCAACCTATGTGCGACATATATATAATTATCCACCATACATACCACCACATTACCCCAAACCTATCCATACTACCATACCCTACTATACTATACCATACTCTTACCTTACTATACTATACCATGACCCATATCATGACATACCTCCACTCATCATGATACCATGTCATAACTTATCTTACTAGGCCTTATCCTACCATACTCTTATCTAAGCATGTGATATCCATACCACATATCCTATACTATGTCTTTATGCACAAATGCCTATATATATATATATATATATATATATATATATATATATATATATATATGTATTTTATATATATATACATATATATATATATATATATATATATGGGTATTCTCCCATAGACACTCATATATACCCTATACCCTACTCTCTAACTACCCATACCATGGTGTACCCTTTACCTATATGCCCTTTACCTAGACTCTATGTATCAAATTCCATGGTATATCAAGATACCATAGTAATCTAACATCCCACATGTCTTACCTATCCATACTTTACTATAATACTAGGTCTCAACTTGACATACCACACCATGATTCCATACCATATCCTTCACACATATTCCTCCAACCTATTACTTATATATACTCCCTCACACTCTCACATACACATACACATACACATACACATACACATACACATACACTTACATATGCATATATTCACACAATCATAGGTTCCTCACACACTCACACATACACTATATATATCACATATCACAACACATACCCCCTATGATGCCACTAAATGTAGGATACTCACTACCCCTCTCACTACACTTGTATGCACACACAGATATATATACACACTATATACATATATTACATATCATGGCAATTTGACAAACATCTATGGGACACCACACTAGTATCACACTAGTCATTGATACTCTTGTAATATGCTCAAAATACCTCCACCAATTCTCACCAAACACTAACTAAAGCATATGAACACCACTAATATACTAATTAGAATATATTTAGTGCAAATAATAGCTATTACAAGATGTTGTGAGGAAAATGATATTTGTATCACAAGTGTCAAAGGAAAAATCTTCCAAATCACTCCGTATCATGGCGTATCATGATACGGCCTATTCATATCCAATTGTGGAGTATCTAGCCACAACCAATCTAATGTCAATTTAGTCCAATTGACAAACATTTGGTGCACCAATCTCGAATTTTTTTCAAAATTGGACACAAAATTCAATGTAACATTCACAATAGGGGTCATTAGAAGCTAATTTTTCTTCCTATAGGTAGACCTAGTCTATGGGTGGGTTCCTACTGGTCAAATTGAACAATTAGAGTCTAAATAAATGAGAAATTGAGATTTATACCTATTGGGAGATGAATTTCCAATGAACTCCTCCAAGAGGACACAAAAAGGACATATTAATGCTCCTTGCCTCTTCCAAGCTTCTAGGTCTTCTATTAGATGAGAATGAGAAGGATTTGGAGTGGATTGATTAGAAATTGGTAGAGGAATGGATTGATTTGGAGAAGAACACCAAGTTGGAAAAAATGAGCACAAATGAAGAGATGCTCCTCCTCTCCATATTAGGGCCGACCATACTCCCTCTCTCCATGCATAGATATATATACACACTATATACATATATCACATATCATGGCAATTTGACAAACATCTATGGGGCACCACACTAGTATCACACTAGTCAATGATACTCTTGTAATATGCTCAAAATACCTCCACAAATTCTCACCAAACACTAACTAAAGCATATGAACACCACTAATATACTAATTAGAATATATTTAGTGCAAATAATAGCTATTACAAGATGTTGCGAGAAAAATGATATTTGTATTACAAGTGTCAAAGGAAAAATCTTTCAAATCACTCCGTATCATGGCGTATCATGATACGGCCTATTCATATCCAATTGTGGAGTGTCTAGCCACACAACCAATCTAATGTCAATTTAGTCCAATTGACAAACACTTGGTGCACCAATCTCGGATTTTTTCCAAAATTGGGCACAAAACTCCATGTAACATTCACAATAGGGGTCATTAGAAGCTAATTTTTCTTCCTATAGGTAGACCTAGTCTATGGGTGGGTTCCTACTGGTCAAATTGAACAATTAGAGTCTAAATAAATGAGAAATTGAGATTTATAGCTATTGGGAGATGAATTCCCAAATGAACTCCTCCAAGAGGACACAAAAAGGACATAAGCTAATGCAAACTCCTCCTTGATGCTCCTTGCCTCTTCCAAGCTTCTAGGTCTTCTATTAGATGAGAATGAGAAGGATTTGGAGTGGATTGATTAGAAATTGGTAGAGGAATGGATTGATTTAGGGAAGAACACCAAGTTGGGAAAAATGAGCACAAATGAAGAGAGGCTCCTCCTCTCCATATTAGGGCCGACCATACTCCCTCTCTCCATGCAAATGTGAAATGACAAGGATGTCCCTATTGAGTTGTCATGAAGGCTATTTAATTAGTGGGAAGCTTCTATTCCTAATGAAGGGATTAGACTAATCTCTAATTAATAAAGAAAATAACTTAATGAGCCTAAATGTGACTAGTCTAATATGTTGGTCCAAGTGTCATGTCAAATCTAATTGGGTCCACTAACATGAAGTCTAATAAATAGTCTAGCCCACTAATCAATAAATAATGAACATATATATTTAAATTAATCACAATATATATAAATAATGTGAATGACAAAAATACCCCTAATCTAGCAATGTGGTAGTGACAGGCTTAAATATACTAATTGATTATAGGTTCCCTATTATGTATAGTCAGCTGATATAAGCATAACATAGTCAGCTACGTTGGAAGGTTAGATGAACTATATAAAAGGCGAGAGGTCATGAGTTTTACAAGTAAAGAATTGAAGAAAAAAGAGAGGCTATAAGAGAGCGATGTACAAATAAAATATAAAGAGAGATGGTTGTCGCTTTTTGTAATCTTAGTTTTCAATTTAATAAGTTTTGAGTTGAATATTCTTTTCAAAGGATAATCAAGTCCTCTTCTCTTTATTTACAAACCCCATATTTTTATTTGATAAGAATCTCGGGCTCCGATACCGCCGTTGCGTTTGAAGTACAATGATTTCAACAATGATTTCAGAGCTGGACATTCTTATCAAATTCACTTGTTGGGTTTTCAAATAAATCCTTTATATATAGGTGGATAAAAGAGACTCAATTATCCTTCACAAAGAAATGTATTCAACTAAACTTATAAATCCATAGCCACAAGCTCGGTATTCGGGAATTATGTAGCCAGGTTGAGAAGTTTGGGAAAAATTCGACAAATATTCGGTGTATATAGATGCAACAAACATATGAATCAAATAACAATGTGCATAGTAATAGATCCGGACAGAGTCCGGGGAGAGATGTAATAAAAAGACCAGGGCTTAAGTCGGACAATAAATATAGACTTTAACACGTCAAGTGTATATATATATATATATATATATATATATATATATATATATTATAATTTTATTTTATTTTTGGAAAATGTAATTATGAAAGATTGTAAACAAGTACATCCCTCTTGTAACAGCTTCCTAAGCCATAGGAGATGCAATCAAGTCGGTCTCTATATTATGCAGTATTCTTGTTGACGTAGTGGACAACCCGTCAAAGATTCGTCTATTTCTTTTCGGCCAAACATGTCACACCATAGAGAGGAGACACACTTTGGCCTTCCTGAACCATATAGGACCCCCTGTTCACTGTATAAATAGCTCATCCATGATGCTCAGCAGACCCCTGTTAGGAGGAGAAGCAACCCCATATAATCACATTGCTTCTGCCAAATTAGCCCGATAAACTGACATTGAAAAAGACGTGGTCCCAAGTCTCCTCAACCCAATTGCACATGACACACCCTTGGTCAGGAAATGACATACAATGATTCAACCGATCCGATGTGAGTAGACGATCCTGGGCAACCTTATAGAGGCAAAATTCATTTTTAACAGGAGAGCCTTCTAGCCAAACAAATTCAGCTCATTCGAAACGAGCATATATTGGTCGGAAATGATCAAATGCCACATTAAACTTGAAGTCGCCAGTCGGAGAGTGATTCCACTGCCAGTAGTCAGTTTGCCCAAGATTATCTATAGGCACAACCTGTATTCAGCTAGCATCTGCAATGAACCAATGCCCGTTGTGAATAATTTGACCCACAGGTTCACCGTGACCAAGTAGTTCAAAAACCAGCCATCCCAGTTGGTCAATAAGGCTTTGATGTTGAAGCCAAGGGTCAACCCACATACTGGTGGTTGCCCTGTTATATATAATTCGCGTAATTACTCCTTTAATCCATTGTCGCTGACTAAGAATAGCCTTAAAGGTGACTGAAGCATTAGTGTTGATAGGGATAATCCAGAAGTTCGTACCTGAAATATAATATTGTCTGGTCCAAATGGTCCATAAAGATTTACCCTCCAAAAACCTTCATGTCAGCTTAACATTGGCTATGTCACACAGGGTCCGAAGAGAACGAAGACCAACCCCTCCCTCATCTTTAGTCCGTCATAGCTCCTCCTAAGCTATTGCATGTACACCACATCTCCATAGAAAATCAAGGTAGTGCTTTTGAATCTTGCTTAGGATGCTAGTTGGAAGGAGAATAGCTTGCAACCAATACTTGTTATGGCCGTGATAACAGACCGGATTAGCTCAAGCAAGGTTCGTACAATCGATATCAGAATCAGTATCGGACCCTTCCTATTAGTATTGGTATAGATTGGAGTATCAGATTTTTTTTGGTATCAGAAAGCAAATAATTATTAGTAAATTATTAAAAATTTAGATTTTTTTTAACATTTAGATATAATTTTAAGTACATTCTGTGTTGTTTCTTAATAGTTTTGAAATTGAATGAAATAATAGTCGTCCTTACTGATTGGTTTACCTGCTATAAATTTATTTTTTATTTACATGTTTTTACAATCTTACTATTCTTTTACACCCTTGTTGATCGGTTTTTTTCATTCAATTTTCTCTATCGAATCGATTAGAAAAGAGACCCCCAACGTCAGCATCGGTCAATATCAAATTGTATTAGTATCGGCCGTATTAGATCGGTATCAAATCGGGACATGCCAAATTGTATTAGTATCGGCCGTATTAGATCGGTATCGACCGATATTGTAAACTATGCTTAAGACAACCACCAAATGATAGATACTGAACTTGCCATCCCTCAAGCTGAGTTTGAAATTGCACGACCCGATTCCAAATAATTGGGTCGAACCGGATCATGCCCATCCTGCACCGTTGTTGAGACGGCAGCAGTAAGCTGTTCCATAAGCAGGTAACTACAACAACATCTATTTTGTCACAACTCAATATTCGGAAATTTGCAAACTTTATTTAAACATTTGAAATAAATACAACTGGAATTTAAAAGTACTGAAATAAATACTGAATTCAGATAACAGAATTTTCAAATGAAACAACAAAACTAAAAAAAAAGAAATCTATCTAAGCATTCGGCTCATCGGCCTCAGTCCCTGTGTCCTCCAAAGGGGACTCTGGCAGCACCACTGGGTACAGAACCGGGTCGTAATAGCTGCTGATTAACAGCTCAGCATCCTCAATATCCCCTAAAAATGTATCTCCAGTCAGGAGGGAGCAAAGTACAATTCATGCTAATTTAAACAGTTAAAATAAATAATAGAATCATGCACTTTTAAACAGTTTGAAATAAACAGTTTTCTAGCAGTAAAACAGTGTGATTTTGAATAGGCAATGAATATGACCGGCTTGGGTTGTACAGTAGTATCCAATTGATACGATATGGCTTATCCCTGTGTGAGAGAGGGGTAAGCTAATACAGTTCTAAGTTAACAGTTGGATGTGGTCATAAACATTACACTACTCCCCCAGTACCCAACAGTCAATCGGTCAGTGCTCTCAGAGAGAGTTTCGTGTTGCATCGTGGTTTAAACTTGCAGTAAAGCGATTATTAAAATAACTGTAAACTAACACAAACTGTACTTGCCTCAATTGGACTGGACTGGAAAGATTGAAGACTTCGAGATGGAAATTAGGATCGTCCTCGAATTCCTACATTCGAGAAATTGACTCAGAAATCCAGGGTTACCAAGCTAACTATACTAGTTGAAATCTCTAATTGTGTCCTAATCAATTTTAAATCTTTATTTATTAAACACGAACAAAATGCGATTATCGGTGCGTTATAATTTAATAACGAGGGAAAGATCGTTTAAACTTGTATTTTGGAAAAACTTGTCGTTACCAAATTAATTTGATTAAACTTTGTATTTTCGTAATTATACATATAAAACTAAATTTCTTATTTTAATGAGAAAATCATGATCGTTGTTAAATATTAAAACTTGTAAATTTTAATGTGAGAAAAACTTTATTAATTTTCTATATCAAAATAATTATCTATTTGATTTACGTGTACGCTAAAATAACTCGCAAAACCAGAAAAACAACAGAAAACCTACGCTACAAAATTTACAGGTCACAGAGCCAAAAGACCAGCTAGGCTTATGTCCATTACAATTTATTTACATAAATTGAAATAAGACGAAACAGTTGTTAGAATAAATTAAATAATAAAAATAAATTAAATATTTAATGAGTCTCAGATATGGTCCAATCGTCATATAGGCTAATGCCTCAACGTCCGGACGAAGCCGGTTTCGTTTGCACTTAGCCGGGGCCCATTGACCAATGCGGTCGTCGCCCAAAAATCCAAAATAATAATATTTTTCGAAAAATCGTTTTAAAATCATTTTAAAATCATTTTAAAAATATAATTAAATTTTATGGAAAATCCGGCAGCATTTTCTCTATTTTTGGTCAACCCAAAAACTGGGAAATGTGCCATAATATCCAGTATAATTCCCAAACCAGGGAAACCCATGAATTAATTTTCAATAACCAAATTTTATATAAAAACATATTCACAGAAACGTTTCCGAAAGTATTCGGAAAATCCGAAACGTATTCGGAGATCCAAAATCAACCCAGGAAACAATCACAGCACAAATCCGAAAACCAAAACATCCAGAAGTTCATTTCCGAAGGTTTCGGAAAAGCCAAACAAACCAACAGAAACTTTTTCGAAGGTTTCACGGAAAATCCCGGAAACAACGTAACCAAAAAACCGAATTTCTCGAAGGAAATTCGTGGACCAATTCATCATTGACACCTACGGGGAAGAACTACTATGATTAACCAGGGATTACCCAAAACGACGGAATCCGAAGGGTTGCCTCGGACTCGGGACGCGCAAATCCACAGAACGGACTCGAAATCCCGCGAAGAGCGCTGGACAGGGGCTGTCCAGAACAGCGGACACGGTCTCGGGGTGCGCCGGGGAAAACAACGCGCGGGCACGGGGCCAGGGCACGGCCGGGGAGGACAGTGCTGGGGCCGGGAAGGGCGCCGGGGAGCCGGGCCGCGCTGGGTCGGCGGCGGTGGAGCGTCGGTAGGGGTGCAACTCGGGCGGGCTAAACCCGAACCCGATCTGATAAACCCGTTAATGGGTTGGGTTAGGGTTGAAGATATTCGGGTTCGGGCTTGGGCTCGGGTTAAATATTTGAACCCGATCGAAAATCGGGTTGGGCTTTGGTTCATGTGTTGGGTAACCCGAAGAACCCGAAACCCGACATATATATATATATATATATATATATATATATATTGTTTCATACTACTTAAATAAAAAGTTTAAACTATAATTTTTTTCACCCGAACTCTTCAACTCCTTGTCCTAAATCTCATTTCAGTTTTATTTTGTAATGATTGATGCTTGATTGCTATTTGATTATACATTTAATATTACTCTTGTTTAAAATTATTTCAAATATCATATTAGAGTCCGATAAACCCGATGAACCCGACCCAATCCGATCCTCCGGGCTTGGTCTTGGGCTTCATATGTTGAACCCGAAGTCGGGTCGGGCTTGGGTTCGGGCTAGGCTTATGATCTATCGGGTTGGGCTCGGGTTGACCTCAAACCCGACCCAACCCGCCCGAGTTGCACCCCTAAGCGCCGGGGCGGCTCGGGACGACCGCGAGGGGTGTCGGGCGCTGGCTGGAGGAGGCCGGCGGGTCGGCGAGGCGTGCGGGAGGCCGGGGGTCGGGAGGAGCTCGGGGCTGCGGTGGGAGAGGGGTTGAGTGAAGGGAGTTTGGGGAAAAGTAGATGGTGGTGGGGATTTTTCTCTTCTGAAGAAAAATAGAGAGAGAGTTGTGGGTAGTGGGGATGGTGTGTGTGGTGTTTAAAGAAGGAAAGAAAGGGCTGTGGGTGTGCGTGAGTGATTGTAGGGAGAGAAGAGTGAGGGGAAAAGAGAACGTGGGTTGTGGGGTTGAGGGGATCTGGTCCAATTTGGACCAGCTCCAAAGAAAATATATATATATATATATATATATATATATATATATATATATATATATATATTTTATAAAAGTCAGATTCAGAATCCAAAAGAGAGGGTTAGGATCGGGTCCGGGGTTTCGGGTCAGTTCAGCAATCAAAAGCCGTTATGTTTTGAAATTAATTTCCAAAGCTCATAAATAATAATAATAATAATGGTAATAATATTATAATACTAATAATAATAATAATAATAATATTTCACATTTCAAAACTGAGTTTTACAATCTTCCCTCCTTAGAAAATTTCGTCCTCGAAATTAAAGGCAGGGTTAGGGTTTACCTTAAGTCTCAAACAAGTACGGGTACTGCTCCCGCATCTGGTCTTCTCGCTCCCAGGTCGACTCGCCTGGTGAGTTGTGCTGCCACATGACTCTGACTATCGGCGTCACAGAGTTCCTGGTTCTCTTCTCGTCTCTGTCCAAAATCGCCACTGGCTTCTCTGGCACTGTGAGGCTGGGTCCAATCTCCAGCTCCGAATGGTCCAAGATGTGGCTCGGGTCCGGGATGTAGCGTCTCAGCTGCGAAACGTGGAAGACGTTGTGGACGCCTTCGAGGCTTGGGGGTAGAGCCACCCGATAAGCCACTTCTCCAATCCTGCTAAGTACTTCAAAAGGACTAATATACCTGGGGCTTAACATTCCTGCTCTGCCGAAACGGATAGTTCCTCTGGTAGGAGAGATCTTCACAAACACACTGTCTCCTTCTTCAAACTCCAAAGGCCGTCGGCTGCTATCGGCCCAATGCTTCTGTCTGTCCTGGGCAATCCTGAGCTTGTCTCTGATCATTCTTACCTTCTCTGCTGCATCGGTCACCATCTCAGGTCCAAGCAACACTCATTCTCCGACGTCGTCCCAAGCAAGTGGAGTGCGGCAACGACGTCCATAGAGTGCCTCGAACGGTGTCATACCGATGCTAGCTTGGTAGCTGTTGTTGTAGGAGAACTCTACCAAGTGCAAATGGTCTTCCCAAGACCCTCCAAATTCCAAGACGCAGGATCTCAGCATGTCTTCTAGCGTCTGGATTGTTCTCTCCGATTGTCCGTCAGTCTGGGGATGGTAGGCGGTGCTGAACTTCAGTTGTGTTCCCAAACTGTCATGCAAACTCTTCCAAAAGTGAAAGGTAAATCTAGTATCTCTGTCAGATACAATACTTACCGGAACTCCATGAATCCGGTAGATATGCCGCATGTACAGTGCTGCCAACTTCTCGGTGGATAGACCAACCTTGAAGGGGATAAAGTGAGCTGACTTCGTCAGTCGGTCCACGATAACCCAAATTGCATCCTTCCCTCCTTGGGATCGAGGCAGTCCTGATACGAAGTCCATCGTCAAGTGTTCCCATTTCCACTCCGGGATGTCAAGCGGCTGCAAAAGTCCTGCTGGTCTTTGTTTGCTAGCTTTTACTTGCTGACAAATTAAACATCTAGCCACATACCTGGATACATCCTTCTTCATTCCGTACCACCACACTATTGTACGCATATCCCGATACATTTTGTTGGCTCCAGGATGTATGGAATACTGCGACTGGTGCGCTTCTTGCATCAGCTCGTTCCTCAGTTCACCAATTGGTACGCAAAGTCTCGTACCATTCTTCAGTGCTCCGTCGCTGGCGATTGAGAATCCTTCAAGTGTTCCTGCTAGCACTTGATCTCTGAGTTTGCAAAGCGTTTCGTCTTGGAATTGTGCCTCCTTGACTCTGTCCATCAGACTTGAACGCACTTGCAACTGCATCAATGATGATTCATCTCCTGGTACGATGGCTTCTCTTCCCACTTTCTTCATCTCTTCTTCAGGCAGTACAATCTCCAATCCAAGCTTTTCCATGTCCTCCAACAAATGACGTTCCTTGGTCAAGAACATTGCCATCGGGTATCGACTAAGTGCATCTGCAACAACATTAGCCTTACCCGGATGATACTGCAGGTTGATGTCAAAATCCTTCATCAGCTCCAGCCATCGTCTCTGTCTCATGTTCAGCTCCTTCTGAGTGAAAACATATTTCAGACTTTTGTGGTCTGTAAATATTTTCACTCTCTCCGTAAAGGTAGTGCTTCCATAGCTTCAATGCAAATATCACCGCTGCAAGCTCCAAATCATGTGTGGGATAGTTCTTCTCATGAGTCCGTAATTGCCTAGATGCATAAGCAATTACTTTTCCGTGTTATTGAAGAACGCAGCCCAATCCCTTACCGGAAGCATCACTATAAATTGAGAAACCGCCGGTACCTGCGGGTAGCACAAGTATCGGCGCTGTTGTAAGCCTCTTCTTCAGTTCCTCAAAAGCTGACTGGCAAGCTTCAGACCAAATGAATTCCTCGTTCTTCCTAGTAAGCTTCGTCATTGGTTCAGCAATCTTGGAGAAATCCTTTACGAACTTCCGGTAATATCCAGCCAAACCCAAAAAGCTTCTGATTTCTGCAACCGAGCTTGGTGCAGTCCACTTCTCAATAGCAGCTATCTTCTTTGGATCCACCGAAATTCCTTTTCCTGTGACAACATGGCCCAAAAATTCCACTTTGTCTAAAAAGAATTCGCATTTGGATAGCTTACCATAGAGCTTCTCCTTCCTCAAGGTGCTCAGCACTTTCCTCATGTGCTCTTCATGCTCTTCTTCAGTCTTTGAGTAGATCAGTATGTCATCGATGAAGACAATAACAAACTGATCCAGGTATTCATGGAAAACCTTGTTCATGAGGTTCATGAATACCGCAGGAGCATTTGTCAGTCCAAACGGCATGACCAAGAATTCAAATTGCCCATACTTGGTGTTGAACGCCGTCTTGGGAATATCCTCCTTCATGACCTTGATTTGATGGTAGCCTGATCTGAGATCTATCTTCGAAAATACCTTGGCTCCACTCAGTTGATCAAACAGGTCGTCGATCCGGGGCAGAGGGTACTTGTTCTTGATGGTGATGTTGTTCAGCGCCCGGTAATCGATGCACATCCGCACGGTTCCATCATTCTTGGGCACGAACAAAACTGGTGCTCCCCAGGGTGAAGCCCCGTCTCTGATAAATTCTTGTGCCTTCAGTTCGTCAATCTGGTCCTTCATCTCCTTTGCCTTCTTGGGGTTGACTCTGTAGCATCCCCGAGAAATAGGGGAAGAGCCGGGTACTAGATCGATGGTGAATTCCACACCTCGATCTGGCGGCAATCCTGGAAGACTATCTGGAAAGACGTCCATGAATTCCGCTATGATAGGGTGAGGAGGTCCGGGTTCTTCGGTGATTGAGGAGTAGGTAACACTCTTCATGTCTTCCGGAGCTCGAGAGATTTCAAACTCCGGTTCTCCTGGTGGGCTGAAGATTACACATCCTCGGTGACAATCTATCAACGCATGCTGCTCACTTAACCAGTCCATCCCTAGGACTACATCATAGTTGGGCAGGGACATCACAAGTAAGGGTGTTAAAAATTGATGGCCTGAGATAGTTATGGGAAGTTACAAGCCTCGATGATGGGTATGGGACCACCACCAGTCATAACTCTACTAATCACCTTGCTAAGTCCCGTATCTAGGTGGTGTGCAGAAATAAACTCTGATGATATGAAACAATGTGATGCACCCGAATCAAATAATGCTAGAGCAGGATGTGAAAACACATAAATGGAACCTGTGATGACATCAGCGGTGGGTTCCTGCTCTGGTTCCTGCTCATCAGCTGCTAGGACAAAAGCTCGTCCGGCCTTCTGCTGGTGTTGTCCGAACCGTTGTTGTTGAGTGGGTAGGGGAGCTCTTTGCTGAGTTGCTCCGGTTCGGTGAACTGACGAGGGGCAGTCCTTCACTTGGTGGGTGGCAGACCCACAGACTAGGCAGTGTCCTAGCCTCTTCCTACATATGTTCGACTGGTGTCCTGGCCTCGTGCAATAATCACAGACTGGGATCTGCCTCTGAGGCGATTTGTCGTTGGTCCTTGCCTGATGGTGCTGCTGCTGGTGGTGCGAAGGCCTGTTGTTGTTGTTGGGCCTCTTCTGGTTACCCTGGAAGTTGCTAGTTCCAGGATACTCCCTCTTGGATCGAGAAGGCTGGCTCTTCTCCACGTCCTGAGCTCGTATCAGGATCCTCTCATATGTCTTGGCGCCACCTGCGATCACAGGGGTGCGAATCTCTTCTCTTAATCCATACCTGAATCGTTCAGCACGATCCTTGGGGTCAACAACCAGGTTCTGGGCAAAGCGGCTAAGTCGGCCGAACTCTGCTGCATATTCTCCGACTGTCATGTTCCCTTGCTTCAGGTCCTGGAATTGTCTTTCCATCTCCCGCATCTCCGATGTTGGGAAGAACTTCCTGCGGAACAGCCTCTTGAAGGTGTCCCAATCGAGCTGCTTGTCCTGGAGTCGGGGTTCATTCCGATACCAGATGCTCGCCACATCCTGTAGCTGGAGTCCTACCGCTTCAGTCTTGAGGTCCTCTGGGAGTCGAGCGACGCTCAAGAGACTCTCCATGCTGTCTAGTCATTCATCGACATAGATGATACCCTCGGTTCCTTTGAAAGGTCGAGGGCCTTGCTTCTTAAAGCTCTCTATATCTCCGACCTTCATGTAATAATACGCCTCTAATCAAAAGAATGACCTTAATGATATAAATCTCAACTCCTGAATTATGCTTACCTTGGCAGGTTGTGGCTCCAATGAAGTTGTTGCTCCTTTCTCGAGGGCAGCCATTGCCACGTTGTGGGCATTCTCCATGCCTTCTATCATGATCGCGGTCTGCTCGCGATGGGCTGCAGCTTGGGCTGCAGTCTGTTCTCGACGAGCTTCTGCTTGGGCTCTCTGTGCTTCAAGCACTCCTCGTAGCATGCCCACTAGATCAGTGGGATCCACGGACACTGGTGGGGCAGCTGGTGCGGACACTACCGCAGGGATCTGCGGCTCAGTCCGAGGAAGTGTAGGGTTCGCCGCTTGAGATGTAGTGGCGTAAGCGCCACGGAGTGCTGGAGATTGATGGAGACGGTCGGTCAGCTGCAACGGTGAAGGGTCTGGACGTGCTGGGGGAGATGGGGTGTGTTCGGATGATGACACCTCATCGCCAGCAGGGGTGGTCTTTTCCTTGGTCATATTCTGGAAGGTTTAGGATGAAAACATAAGCAAGGTATCCTACCAGTCTATAATCAAACAAAAATATTTATGTATATAATTCGGACCTATGTTGTGACAAATCAATGTTCTAGTGTTCTAGTTGTTTCTAGGTATGTTTTCCTAAGTTGTTGTTTGGACCTGCATGGGCCACCACTAAAAACATGTCACGACCCGATCCCAAATAATTGGGTCGAACCGGATCATGTCCAGCCTGCACCGTTGTTGAGACGGCGGCAGTAAGCTGTTCCATAAGCAGGTAACCACAACAACATCTATTTTGTCACAACTCAATATTCGAAAATTTGCAAACTTTATTTAAACATTTGAAATAAATACAACTGGAATTTAAAAGTACTGAAATAAATACTGAATTCAGATAACAGAATTTTCAAATGAAACAACAAAAAAAAAAAGAAATCTATCTAAGCATTCGGCTCATCGGCCTCAGTCCCTGCGTCCTCCAAAGGGGACTCTGGCAGCACCACTGGGTACAGAACCGGGTCGTAATAGCTGCAGATTAACAGCTCAACATCCTCAATATTCCCTAAAAATGTATCTCCAGTCAGGAGGGAGCAAAGTACAATTCATGCTAATTTAAACAGTTAAAATAAATAATAGAATCATGCACTTTTAAACAGTTTGAAATAAACAGTTTTCTAGCAGTAAAACAGTGTGATTTTGAATAGGCAATGAATATGACCGGCTTGGGTTGTACAGTAGTATCCAATTGATACGATATGGCTTATCCCCGTGTGAGCGAGGGGTAAGCTAATACAGTTCTAAGTTAACAGTTGGATGTGGTTATAAACATTACACTACTCCCCCAGTACCCAATAGTCAATCAGTCAGTGCTCTCAGGAGAGTTTCGTGTTGCATCGTGGTTTAAACTTGCAGTAAAGCGATTATTAAAATAACTGTAAACTAACACAAATTGTACTTGCCTCAATTGGACTGGACTGGAAAGATTGAAGAATTCGAGATGGGAATTAGGATCGTCCTCGAATTCCTACATTCGAGAAATTGACTCAGAAATCCAGGGTTACCAAGCTAACTATACTAGTTGAAATCTCTAATTGTGTCCTAATCAATTTTAAATCTTTATTTATTAAACACGAATAAAACGCGATTATCGGTGCGTTATAATTTAATAACGAGGAAAAGATCGTTTAAACTTGTATTTTGGAAAAACTTGTCGTTACCAAATTAATTTGATTAAACTTTGTATTTTCGTAATTATACATATAAAACTAAATTTCTTATTTTAATGAGAAAATCATGATCGTTGTTAAAAATTAAAACTTGTAAATTTTAATGTGAGAAAAACTTTATTAATTTTCTATATCAAAATAATTATCTATTTGATTTACGCGTACGCTAAAATAACTCGCAAAACCAGAAAAACAACAGAAAACCTACGCTACAAAATTTACAGGTCACAGAGCCAAAAGACCAGCTGGACTTATGCTCATTACAATTTATTTACATAAATTGAAATAAGACGAAACAGTTGTTAGAATAAATTAAATAATAAAAATAAATTAAATATTTAATGAGTCTCAGATATGGTCCAATCGTTATATAGGCTAATGCCTCAACGTCCGGGCGAAGCCGGTTTCGTTTGCACTTAGCCGGGGCCCATTGACCAATGCGGTCGTCGCCTAAAAATCCAAAATAATAATATTTTTCGAAAAACCGTTTTAAAATTATTTTAAAAATATAATTAAATTTTATGGAAAATCCGGCAGCATTTCCTCTATTTTTGGTCAACCCAAAAACTGGAAAATGTGCCATAATATCCAGTATAATTCCCAAACCAGGGAAACCCATGAATTAATTTTCCATAACCAAATTTTATATAAAACCATATTCACAGAAACGTTTCCGAAAGTATTCGGAAAATCCGAAACGTATTCGGAGATCCAAAATCAACCCAGGAAACAATCACAGCACAAATCCGAAAACCAAAACATCCAGAAGTTCATTTCCGAAGGTTTCGGAAAAGCCAAACAAACCAACAGAAACTTTTTCGAAGGTTTCACGGAAAATCCCGGAAACAACGTAACCCAAAAACCGAATTTCTCGAAGGAAATTCGTGGACCAATTCATCATTGACACCTACGGGGACGAACTACTATGATTAACCAGGGATTACCCAAAACGACGGAATCCGAAGGGTTGCCTCGGACTCGGGACGCGCAAATCCACAGAACGGACTCGAAATCCCGCGAAGAGCGCTGGACAGGGGCTGTCCAGAACAGCGGACACGGTCTCGGGGTGCGCCGGGGAAAACAGCGCGCGGGCACGGGGCCAGGGCACAGCCGGGGAGGACAGCGCTGGGGCCGGGAAGGGCGCCAGGGAGCCGGGCCGCGCTGGGTCGGCGGCGGTGGAGCGCCGGGGCGGCTCGGGACGGCCGCGAGGGGGGTCGGCCGCTGGCTGGAGGAGGCCGGCGGGTCGGCAAGGCGCGCGGGAGGCCGGGTGTCGGGAGGAGCTCGGGGCTGCGGTGGGAGAGGGGTTGAGTGAAGGGAGTTTGGGGAAAAGTAGATGGTGGTGGGGATTTTTCTCTTCTGAAGAAAAATAGAGAGAGAGAGAGAGTTGTGGGTAGTGGGGATGGTGTGTGTGGTGTTTAAAGAAGGAAAGAAAGGGCTGTGGGTGTGCGTGAGTGATTGTAGGGAGAGAAGAGTGAGGGGAAAAGAGAACGTGGGTTGTGGGGTTGAGGGGATCTGGTCCAATTTGGACCAGCTCCAAAGAAAAAATATATATATATATATATATATATATATATATATATATATATATATATTATAAAAGTCAGATTCAGAATCCAAAAGAGAGGGTTAGGATCGGGTCTGGGGTTTCGGGTCAGGTCAGCAATCAAAAGTCGTTATTAATTTTGAAATTAATTTCCAAAGCTCATAAATAATAATAATAATAATGGTAATAATATTATAATACTAATAATAATAATAATAATAATAATATTTCACATTTCAAAACTGGGTTTCACAGAACATAATCAACTATGCTTCGACGATCTACATCCCTTCCATAAGTAACTGATAAAGACACCGAGATATCAGGCACGAAGTTGACCAATCTCAATTCCAAACTGCAACTGGTCCTGATATGGACAAGTTCTATTAAAGTAAACTTTACATTTGTCTCTTTTCAATTGGAGGCCGGATAACTGCTCGAATTCATCCATCACTACCGTGAGATTATTATTACTTCTAGTTGACGACTCAATGAACACAAGGAGATTATCAGCATATATGTCCCTCTCCAGTATCAAAATACGGAGAATTGGGGTATGATTATGTCAACTACGCACTACGGTATACTCCAGCATTATGTAATACAGTTACGACTATACCTAGACAAGGGGGTGTATACCAAGGTTTCAAGTATCGACCGATACCGATACGTATCGGACGTATCGGATCGGTTTTGTAGGTGGCCGATCCGATACTCGCATAAAATATCGGTATCGGTCGATACTGAGTCAAAAATCATTATATCGGTTTGTATCGGCCGATAAGTAGCCGATACAGACCGATACCGACCGATACTGCCCGACACGGACCGATACCAAAATACAGTAAGAGCAAAAATATACTCTTAGCATACAAAGCAAAGGGAAAAAATTCTAACAAACCAAAAAGCATTCAAATAAACCAAAAAATCGAATCTAACCTGTGCTCCATCGCCTGTGCCTGTGCCCCACCGCCTGCTTCTCTCCGAGCCCCTCGATTGGCGCCATCGTTCCTTCCCGGCGACGTTTCCAGCGCCAACCGCCTACCGACCAGTCGTACCGCCTGCAGGACAGCCGTGCCCAGCAGATCTATCCGTGAGCTCACTCCTCTCTCTCCTCTCTCTCTCCTTTCTCTCCTCTCTCGGTTCTCTCCAGAACTAGGGTTTACTTTTTTGGGGGGGGGATGGGCTGAGCTTTTCTCCATACTTCTTATGCATTCTCTCTCTTTCTTACTTTCTTAATAAAGTGAACTGCAATGAATGCAGTGAGAGTTGGGAACTGGGCCACTCAAATTTTTTGAAATTTTTTTGAAGAAACAAAAACGTTGGGGAGGGGGAATAAGACATAATAAGTGAACAATTAAAATTAGATTGGGCCGGGCTTCAATATAAAAAAAAAATCTAAAAAATTGTGTAATTAAATTGGGCCGAGCAATAAGAATTTTAGCCTAAATTTTAATATTTAAGACTAAATGTAGAGATTTTTATTTATTTTATTTTTTGAGATACCCGGCGTAAAATACATAATAAATTAGAATTTTCATGGTGTATATATGGAATGATTATTTATAATATTCCAATAAATTCTGAATAAGTTTGGAAATATGCGCAACTTCAATGAAGCTTTGGACCTGAGGCAAGTATATTACCGCTATCGATTACCATTACATTATGAATGCTATTGTCATCATTTCATATCCATATTTTATATTTGTTCTTGACACAGTGTTGTGCATAATAGGTGAGGACATGGAGATCGGCACTTGGATCGGAAGATTATGTTTGATTAGATAGACTTTGTGTATATAACGGATGTATATTTGTTTATGAGGTTGTTTTACCATATTTGTTTTTGTAAATCTGATATGTATGTGTACTAATGTACTAAAAACATTGGTAGTGGACTGAAGTGATCGGTGTGTGTCTGGGTTATAATTTCTGTTGATAGTGGACTGAATAGACTGATAGTGGACTGAAATGATCGTGTGTAATTTCTATAACTTTCTTATATATATATATATATATACATTATTATTATATGTAAAATTAAATTTTAATGATATATTTGTATTTTTTTTCGTGTTTGTATGTTTTTTGTAGTTTGTATCTATTGTAAAAAAAAATGTTATTCATGAAATTTAAATGAATAAATCTTGTACCTAACTTTATTTTGGTATATTATGAAACAAAATAATTGGTGCCATGGTTCCTTTGCAACGATTTTTATCTGTACACAAAACTAATGTTTTGAATAAAATCAAACCATTATTTTTTTTTTACATAAATTTAAAAAATAAATATACAAACAAATAAAAGTATGGGTCTTATGACTCTTGTCGCATCCAGTCTTTTGCATTTCTTCTAATCTTTTGAGTATTAAGTATATCTTGTGCTTCCTTCTATGCGTCTTATTTCGTCAAAATTGAAACCTATACAGAACAATATAAGATTTAATTAGTAAGAATATAGTGAGATAGAAAGATTGTAATATAAAAACATGTAGAGGAATAAAACTTACATACTGTAGGTAAACCAATCAATGAGTGGCTATTATTTCATCAATTATCATAAAAACTAACACAAAAATACATATATAAAAAATGCATAATATGTATACTATTTTTTTAATTTTTACTAATGTATTATATTTAATATTGCCGATACTGCCGATACCAAAAATCCGATACTCCGATCCAATACCGTCGATACCGCCGATACTTCCGATACCAATACTCATACAAATTGTCCGATACCGATACCGATATTTTGAACCTTGGTGTATACTACAATACAAGTTTTCTTATGGTCTTACAGAATATACTATGTCTGAATCAATCAAACAAAAAACAATAATATGGAACATATATGATAAAACAGTAAGGCGTCTCCGACGCTCTATCAAAATGATCATGAAGCTAGTTGTACAAAAATGAAAAGCTAGCACAGTATTAAATCATATATGAGTACATTATCAGTTGCAATCTAATATATACAATCACGCAGTCAAAATGACTGGAGAACATGCTCTCCAAATTCAGGGCAAACAGATGTTCGACGGATAAATGCCTCGAAAGAATCAAAATGATTTCATAAGTAGTAGAGAAGAAACCTACCCAGGATCTGCGACGATCATTCTCCTGGTATGCACCATCGCGGGGAAGTGACGGTAGATTCTCGGATTTAACTACTAAATCTGGCCAAACAAAACGAGAGGGGTCAACCCCTAATAGCGAGTACCACAAGAGCACGAGTGAATAAAGCAAAAAATTGGTTGGCAATATTGTATATACAAACAACTGTTTAATAGATCAGCCAATCAATTTACATCTAGCTATGTTATATATGGGTTATCCCCTTAATGCAATATAATGATTCGTCAATCGTGGAATGCCTAAGCAGGGCTGGCCAAGTCACAAATAATACTCAATAATAGTCCTCAGTACCTCTTATAAGGTAGTCAACGGGTAAGTGTTATTTATATATTATAATAGTTTCAATGCTCCTATAGTGCAGACACTGGTTCGGTACTATAAATATACCCGATATTGTGCTTCAAAAATATAAGGTTATGTCACAATACCTGGTTTCGCGGTTCCGCTGGCACTATGTGCAACGGTTCTACGAGAGTTATGTGCTATTGTTTCGCTGAACTAATTTGGTAGTGTCGCCAAGGTAGTCAAAGGCTCAAGGCGCACTCGAGGCGCAAAGGATCCATATTGTCCGAGGTGCAAGGCGCACTTAAGGTGCACGTCCGAGCAAAGCGATCTGCAAAAATAATTAATAATAAAAATATACAAGTAAATTAGTAATGTAAAAGTTAAATAAAATAACATACTAAAATCAACAAAATATGTTAAATGATAACCAAGTGAACTAGTAGAGAAGGAAAAGCAGTAACAGTCAACAAAATTAACAAGAGTTTGTATTCATCCTACCACGTTTTTAGTAAATTTTAGTTCTTCTACTTCAACTGTAACCAACTTTGCAACCGTGGAAAGGGCTCTCTCTCTCCCACTTCTATGAGGTTAGGATTATTTTCATACCTCAAAGTTTTTTGTATATATATAAAAAGAACATAAGGCGCACCTAGGCACGTCTTTTCTTGGTTGTGCCTTGCTAAAAGGCGTGCCTTAGGCGCGCCGCGGATGCGCCCGGAGAAAGGCGCCTCACCTAGTGAGGTGCAAGCCGTAGCTACTGCGCCTTTCTGTAAGGCGCACGCCTTAGGCGCGCCTTTGACTACCATGAGTGCTATAGAACTGCTGCTCGTCTCTTTGTCATGGTTTTGTTGCAGTGACAAGCGGTTTAGTTTTGTAAGTGCCCTATTAACATAGAGTTACTGCTTGTAACCACCCTTACTTAATAGGGAATAATTCCTGGTTATCAGCCCATGCTCTCCTATTAAGTGCTGCTTCAACACTCAGTTGAAGAGAGAATACAGAATTCCACATAAATGGAGAGATTTTTATCTCAAGGAGCAAAGTTATTCTAGAAGCGTCAAGTGATGGTCCAAGATTTGAGAATACAGAATTCCACATAAATGGAGAAATTTTTATCTCAAGGAGCAAAGTTATTCTAGAAGCGTCAAGTGATGGTCCAAGATTTCAGCAACACGTCCATGTTAGTCCTTGCGTGGAGGTGACAAGGAGCGCTCCAAAAGTTCTTCCAAACTTGCTGGTTCCTGGAACGGATCTACTACAAGGGTCGAATATCTCTTTAAGCGATGGTGGTTTTCATCACAACATCAGTGACGACAATGACTTTCTAACAGTTCTTCACTGCGGTCGAGAACTTTGCTCTTTTACTAGCAACTCGGTTGCTTTCATTTTGCAGCTTGACTGCTTGCTTTGTAGCGGTTTTACCGCCATCACCACTTCTGTGATTTTTAGCAAGTTCACTTGTTGCCATCACCACTTCTGTGGTTTCAGTCTGAAAAGACCTGTAAGGATTCCACGGAATTCCTCAAAGAGTTCCGCGGGAAATACCCACCCATCATCAGTTCTGCGGTAGTACGACTTTACTGATTCCACGGGGAGTTTTTCCTCAGCATTCCGCGGCAGAACTGCTGTTCAGCATTTACACAACAGATTTGAGGCACATCTGAATGACAATAGAAACATATATATTCATAGTTATCACTATTTGTACCCACTTTTGTATAATAAAGGCTGAATACAGACCATAATAAATAGCATAAGTTTGGTAGTTTCCTGCCAGATCCATGACAACAATTTAGTGTTTACATGAACTTCTTTATCCTTGTATCTTTTGGTTTCGTGTCTTTGACATGAACACAGCTAATTTTGGATCATCCGTGCTATAGAGGTTGCCTAAAATTGGAGGCAGCACACTGCAGTATTTGCAATTTGTGTGGGGAATGCACTCTACTCAACCTCTGGAAATATTTTGTTCAACTTCACACATCAGGTGCACATATTTGTTGGTGGAAGCTCATATGGACCTCATTGTTGTTTATTACATAACAGCTCTTCTTTCATCCCCTGCCAAAATGGGTCACTAGTTAATGGATATCATCGACGTGTTTGTTGATGGATAACAAACTCTTCATAACATAGAAACTGATTTCTTTCTTTTCCAGGTGGGTTTGGTGTTGCAACTGGTGGTCCACTTGCATGGGGATTATGCTACAATCATGAGATGAGCCCAAGCCAATCCTATTGCAATCCAGACTACCTCTATCCTTGCACTCCTGGTGTTGATTACTATGGCCGTGGTGCCATCCCAGTGTTCTGGTAATTTGTGGACCTCGGTCTCCTCTTTCGGCTTTTTTGTTGATGAGCCACTACTTCATTTGAAAGACTTGCTGCAGTTAGTGTATAATTTGTCTGCTGCTTATTTCCAGGAACTACAACTATGGGCTAATTGGTGATGGCATCAAGGTAGACCTGTTGAACCACCCCGAGTATCTTGAGCAGAATGCTACACTGGCTTTCCAAGCAGCCATGCATCAGTGGATGACCTCTGCCAAAAAGAAGCAGCCTTCACCGCACGATGTGTTCGTCGGCAACTGGGAGCCTACGAAGAACGACACGCTGTCCAAAAGGTTTCCTGGCTTTGGAGCCACCATGAACCTTCTCTATGGGGACCGGGTCTGTGGCCAGGGCTTTGTCGATGACATGAACGTCGTCATATCCCACTACCAGGAGTACCTTGACCTGATGGGAGTTGGGCGGGAGCGTTCTGGAGACAATCTGGATTGTGCTGAGCAGGCGGCATTCAATCCTTCTTCCAAATCTGACGCAGCATCCTAAGCAACTGAGGATGTGCTTCTTGTTGTTATCTCTGTCTTATAAAATTTAGTAGACATGAAGAAGAATGGTGGGGCTGTTAGCTGGTGGGGGCTGTTCATATTACAATTATTCGGTTGATATTACTGGGATTGGTACATTATTTGTTGTTTGGCCATGAAACTCCCAGCGTGGCAACTTGTATATCACGTATCTGCTTGTGAAGGTTCGATTTTGTTCATTGAATGTCTGCTTTATCAAATAAATAAAACTGACTTGATTCAGTAGAAGTAGGCCTGTCAATGGTAGCTTATTGGTCGGATATTGGCATTACCATATCCGAACCATTAACTATCGGATATATCCGATAACTATCCGATATCCGATCGGATAGAAGTTTTGGCTACCGTATCCGTTACTGATAATTTTAACGGATATCGGATAATATCCGAACCAATAAGATTACTAAAAAAATATTTAAAAAGGGAAAAAAAATCAGAACCATCAGATTTTGTCAGATATATGTGCAGATTTTCACATTGAAATATCATAAGCAGCAGATTTTCATGCATACATTGAATACATTTGTACCAAAAAATTTTCCACACAAGCATATATAACTAATAGTCCCATGCATACATTGAATATATTTTATATTTATTAAATAATTTAAATATTATTGGTTCGGATATGACACTTACCGTAACCGTATCCGATATCCGATAAATATCCGATATGACATCCGAATCCGTATCCGTATCCGAAATTTCGGATATTTTCGGTTCGAATACGGATCGGATACGGATTTTCGGTCTACCATTGACAGGCCTAAGTAGAAGTTGCTTCTCCATGAAGAGTAAATCATTGAAATTGGAAGGCCAACTTGTCTTTTTCATCTTGAAATTGCTGAGTTATTGTGTTTCTTGAGGTGTTTGAAAACTATTTGTACTCTGTTCTAGTTCGATATGCCATATCATTCTGTGTAACACCATATTCAAGGGTACCACCTCCAGGGTTATGGTCGGCTCCAGTATGTTGGGAACGAAACGCGAACTGATGGAGCCCGGCGAGGACCAAAAGAAAAACATACAACTAATATGCAAATATCACAAATCAAAAGCCAAACACAAACATCAAAATATTTATGTGGAAGATCTTGTTTTGACGACCAGAGTCCAGTCCAACACTAGAAAAACTTTCACTAAAAAAATATAGATTATACCATCTACAAACTTATCCACCCGATCCAAGATCACAAAACTACTAAAAGTAATGAAAATTGATTACAAAAGGTTACCGAAAACGAGATGACGAGAACTACTCACCGATGATCTTCCCGGACCGATCTCTCTTTGAAATAGCCTCCAATCACTTCTCTCTTTTTTGAAAGTTGAAACTTTTGAGAAAACTCTGCTTTTGATCTCTTAATGACAGATGATGATGATGGATTACGGTTAGGAAAAACCTTTTTTTAAGTCTCATAATCCCGCAAGCTGATGTTGATCCAACCGTGTTAATAAAATACCTAATTTCGGTTTCAGCCCCGACATCAGTATACAAAAAAGCCACTTTGTGTCGAAACCTATTCTGGAAACTGTTGTCTGTGGTATAGACAATATACCGTAGACTCTGATACTGACCAATAGCTTCCGATATGTGCTGAAATCAAATCGAATTTGTCACCTTCGACTTTTGGAGCTTCTCTTACACACGGATGATGCTAGTCGCACTCTGAGGTGTTCTCAACTTAGGTTGGAAATCCCACCCAACACCAACAAATCTTCCGCTTCCCAACGAGATAGAGGAGCTCGTCATTCCGGCGATCCTCCTATAGGAATTAAATTTCTCCTTTGGCAATCGTTATCAGTTCCAAGCATGGTCCTTCTCAAGCACTGCGTTCTTTATTTCAAGCACATCTCGTATCCAATGGTATCGAGTTGCAATATTTTTGGACCGACTATGAAATGTCGGGTTCTTCCCAAGGTAAATAGCACTTTGGCTATAGCAAAGCAAAATATACTGCTGTTATTTAAGCTTCATTTCCTGTAGAAATTTCTTTGTTCATAATAACTCCTTGCAAGCCTCCATCTCCGCAATGAACTTTGCCTCTGTCGTAGATAATACAACACTTCTGTAACCTCGACTACCACAAAACTGCTCCATTAACAAACATCATAGCATAGTTCGAAGTCAATCTTCTGGTATCCACATCCCCAGCCTTATCAACATTGGTATACCCAACCAGCTTCGGTTTGTCACTCCTGAATGAAAGCTTTCAATCAGCAGTGCCCTAAAGATAATGAAGAATCCATTTGACCGTTGTATCCTCCATGGATTGGAAAGATACCTGCTAACCATACCTAATGCATGAGCAATATATGGCCTTCTACACATCATAACATAGATGAGCCTCCCCAAAACTGAAGTATACAGAACTTTCTCCATATCTTCCTTTTTCGTCCTTGGTTAATGGACACTGCTTCACAATGAGCTTGAGATGAATTGTAAGATGGCTGCTCACTTTCTTCGCTATATCCATCCCGAAATGTTAAAGTACCCGGTGGTGTACTTTTTTTGGGACAACCAAAGCAAAATATATATATATATATATATATATATATATATATATATATATATATATATATATATATTTTGAACAATGGCTAAAGCCTTCATTGAAAAGGGAAAGGGAGGTTGGAACCGGGAGATAACCCAAGTTCCTACAAAAGTAGGGTGTTACCCTAACGAAAGAGCCTAGTGAAACACCATAGATATAGATATATATTTATATATATATATATATATATATATATATATATATATATATATTTATATATATATATATATATATATCTTACTACTTTTTCTTCTTCTTCTTCTTCTTTTTTTTTTTTTTGGGACAGTCTGAAAGTCAAACGGTTGCCACAATTCAAATGTTTGAAAAATCAAACTATTACGGAAAACGAAGGGGTGGGGGGGAACTGGAACGCGGACTGAGGGGGGGTTAGTGGGCACGCAGCCCGAGGAGTGCACCCAGACCGAGGGGCGCTCTGCCCGAGAGGGGGGGGGGGGCACGGCTCAAGGAGCCTCGCCCCCCCCCCCCCCCGTGCACAGATCGGAGTCGGGGGCTTTGGCGAGACATGTGATCCGGTTAGGGAGGCCATCCCGGCGGATGGACGGGGGGACGAGACGCAGGCGGCCGCCGGGGAGGACGGCGGGCGGGAAAGGGGAAGAGGGGGGAGAGGTAGCGGGAGGAATTTTGGGGGAGCGGGGGTTGAAACTCCAGGCGGGGTGGAGGCCGTCCAAAGAAGGGGAACGACGGCTACCACCAGGGGGGGAGGCCCCTCCGGCCTGAACCGGGGAGAGCGCCGGAGGGGGGAGGGAAGGCAGGAGGGGAGGGAGTGGGGGGCCACCGACGGCGAGGCCGAAGAAATCGCCGACACTGGGGGGGGGGAATAAGAGGGGGGGCCAGCCCGGCGCCGCCGGAGAGCTCAGCCGGAGGGCCGAGGGAGGAAGTAGCCGAGTTGGGCCACCGCAGGGAGGAGCGGGTGGCCTCGACTGGGGGGGGGGGTGGACGCAACCGCGAGGGGGGGGGGGGGGCGTTGTGGGCCCTGGCGGCGGGGGCCGGAAGGGAAGCCGTTGCGGGAGCGCCGACAGTCGGGGGAGGGGGAGGAGCCAATGCGGTCGCCGCCAAAGACACGGAGGTTTGGGGAACGGGGAGAGGGGAACGGGGAGAGGGGTTGCGGCCGCGGGAGGGGGCGGCGCAACGTTCGATACGGCTGCCGGAGGGGGGGTTGACCCGGGGTGGGAGGGGACCGGGATCTGGCGCCGTGCTCGGCGATGCCGAGGGCGGCGGCGGCTGGAACGGCATCGAGGCGGGACGAGGGGGAGGGAAAACCCACCGAGGATGGATCCAGGCGGAGGAAAAAAAGCCGTGCGGCTGGAGGAAGCCGTCGGTTGGGGGAGCTCCCCGCGGCTGGAAGGGCCAGGCGGAGGTCGGCCGACCTGGAAGGCGAGGAGAGGGAGAAAAGAGGGGGCCTCCTAGGGGAAGGAGGAGGCAAGGGGGGCGGCCGGGCCGAGGAGGCCGACCGGCCAGCCAAGCCACCCGGCGAATAGGGAAGCAGAGCTCCACCCAGCGGAGAGGGGAGCAGAGCTCCAACCATCATCATCAACAACTTGGAATATATATATATATATATATATATATATATATATATATATATATATATATATATATATATATATATATATATATATGTTTGCCATTGATTGTAAAAGTACAGAACAATTATATAGGAGGACTGAACTTAGACTCACAATACAAACTCGCTCGTACAAAGAAAGGCTAGGGACGAAAACCTAGGTATAGCAATCTAGGTACAATTGTTTATTTTTGATTCTGGAGGGTGACGATAGAGGCTCGGGAAAGCGACGACAGCTCTGCCTTACTCCTTGGACGATCGGACGTAGCCTTAGCTCTGACGAAGAAATGCTCTCCTTTTTCTCTCTGTATGTGCTCCTCTGCGTATCTCTCTCTGTATGCGTCTGTCTCCGTCCTCTTTGCAAGGGAATAGTACCTTGCTATTTATAGGAGTGGGGGGTGATCATTAGGGTTTGCAATGATTACCCATTTTGAAAAGTCGGCGGCTTAAGAGTTATCAATCTGGACCGTTCATCTTGAATATAATAAATTTGAGCAATTAATGTGATTGCATCAAATCTCTGTGGGCAATAAATGTTGATTGCCATGAATATTCGTGATTTGTGATAGCCTGCCACGTGTCCAATTTGCTTGATTTGATTTGATCTGGGCAATTATGACGATCGCAACAAATCTAATTTTGTTAGGATTTATTAGCACCCATAATTTCAGGGAAGATAAGACTGCCACGTGTCTCAATTGTCGCGAAGAGCGCCACGTGCATCAACTGGACCACCCTGGCAGAGCCGCATATAGGTGGTCCTCTCAGCCGCATGAAGCATGCAGCCGCATGAGGATGGGCAGCCGCATGGGGATGGGCAGCCGCATGGGGATAGGCAGCCGTATGAAGTGGACGGTCGCATAAAGTGGGCGGCCGCATGAAGTGGGAGGCCGCATAAATACAGCAGCCGTATGAAGTGGCCTCGGGACTTGGTGGATCTTGCCAGCTGTAAGAAGATTTTATCCTCTTCCCTAGGAACACACCATCATGTCAGCGTCATTATTATGTCTTTATGTTAGAGCTATCATAGCTGTCATCTGTCAGAGCAGCCGTCCGGGCATTAAATGCAGCAGAATGTAGAGAAGAATTGTTGAAGGCCACGTGGCTTCTTTCTGGGCCACATGGAACTATCCGAGCCACATGGACCCTTGAGCCGCATGGACTCCTGAGCCGCATGGGGATCCTGGGCCGCATGGGGATCTTTCTGTCGGAGCCGCATAGGCCTTTCTTTATTCTTTTCCATGCTTCTACAAGACCTCCTTCAAAGTTTTCAATTTGCATAATTGAAATACTTTGAATAAGAAGCATGGCCATGTAAAAACTCTTCGGGCCGCATAGGATGTTCTGGTCGCATGGATGTCTCAGCCGCATGGCCTCCTCAGCCGCATGGCCATCTGAGCCGCATGGGCTTTCCAGCCGCATGGGCTGTCTGGCCGCATAGGCTGTCTGGCTGCATAAGCTCCTTGCCACATCTTTATGCCACGTGTGCAAATCTTTGCATTGATTGTCTTTGATTTGCTGTCAGATTTAAGGCCGCTTTTTGGGGCAGGATCCCAAGAGTTTAGCCTTGAATAATCGGATCGCCTTGATAACCGAAGAGTCGGTTATACTGCACAAGGATCGATGCGTCGGTCTATGGGCTCCGCCTATAAATAGCAGCGTGTTTTGGAAAAAAAGACTTCTTTACTTTCTGCTCTTGTCCTAGCTTTCTTGTCTTCGTCTTCCTTCTCTGATCATTAATAATGGCTCCTAAGTCCTCCAAGGTTGCGGCGAAGGCTACGACGAAGGGTAAGGGCGTGGCCTCGACGTCGGCTGCGGCACCCAAAGCTCATTTCGACGTTCATCCTGCCGTTAAGGGTAAGGATTTGGGAAAGTCATATGCTTCGAAACCCTAACAAAGTCGGCTCTGTTGCATGCTTTATGCACAAGCCATTAATGCAAACTGTTCGAATTGTATGGGCCGCATATATGTCCCATAACCGAGCCGCATGGGGGTATACCCCATGTCTGAGCCGTATGGGAGTCGTCCAATGGCCGCCTAGACGCTTCACGAACTGGACCGCATGGTGACCCTTCGAACAGATCGCATGAGTCCCTCTGAATCGAGCCCGCATAAGTTCATCTAAATTGGGCCGCATGAGGCTGTGCTGCATCGAGCCGCATGAGCTCCTTTTTGGACTGTGCCGCATAAGGCCCTGACCATCTTTTAACTTTATTTTTTTTATCTTTGATTCTTGCAGCAACCCTGCCGAAGGCTGAGCTCATTGTGAAGGAAGAGCTCTGCCCTCTTTCAAACAAGAGTCATCGCTCGTAATACCAAAAGCAGAGGAACAGAAAGGAGAGCTGGCACCCATTGCTGTAAAGGAGGAGCCCCAGTCTGACGGCGGTAGTACTGGGAGTTCTGACCTTCCTATTTCGGACGAGTATTTTGCTCAAGTACATCCTTCATATGCAAAATGGTTGAGGGATTGGTATATGCGTCCCCACAACTAGGATTCGTGGGCTCTCACAAATGTCCGTCTTTGTCTTGATATTTCTGTCTGTCTTTAGCTGCGGTTTATGTCTTGCTTCTTTTGGACATCGATGTAATCTTCTTCTTTTTTTCTTTTTTTTGAGAGGGACGCAGTCCCAGAACATGTAGTACTTTTGGTTTTCAAATAAAAGAGTATGTTTTATTTTACCCTTTATTTGTGTTGCTTATTGGGTTTATGGTGTTGTGGTGGTGTTTGCCCCGCTTGGGGGACTGTTTGTGGACCTGTTACCCTTGGCATACCTGGAATTTAGATATGGATAACAAGTTTGATGGGGATACCTAAAACAATTCCATGGTAAGGTGGTCATGGACGTTCCTGGTATCGGAAGAAAGAATGCCATGGAGCAGCTGGGCTCCCGGGGCATGATGAGAAATGATGTGCATGTACTAGGAAACTTAGTATAGCATTTGTAGTAAGCAGAGGATATTTTGTGGGCCTATTATCCTTGGCGTATCCCGTTTCAGGATACGGATAATAAGACGAGGTAAAACCAACATACTTACTCAGAGGTAATGAGGACATAGCAAGTATGGGGGTTTTACCGCGGAGTCTTCCTACTCAGAGGTAATGAGGACGTGGCAGGAGTAGACTCAGAGGAGGATATTTGTGGTCAACAGAGGACATTTGTGGACCTATTATCCTTGGCGTACTCCGGTTTTGGGTACGGATAATAAGTCGAAAGGGAACCAGCATACTTTCTCAGAGGTAATGAGGACATGGCAAGCATGAGGGTTTCTTCGATGGAGCCTTCCTACTCAGAGGTAATGAGGACGTGGTAGGAGTGGGCTCCATGAAGGGGTACATAGAACGACTCAGAGGTAATGAGGACATGGAAGTTCTATGTAGAGGGGTGATTTATTTTTGGCGGAAGTGAGACGACTCAGAGGTAACATCGACGTGGTCGTATCAAGAATTTTGTGGATCTGTTACCCTTTTTTGTGCACTGAGAGTGCGGGTAGTGGATCATGAGGGAGGAGCTCTTTTAGAAGAATAAGTTCAGAGGTATGGTCATACATGACATACTACCTAAAAGAGTGACCAGAATGTAAGTTCAGAGGCACCTGCGGGTACATAACTCAGCAATCTGGGATATTTGGAGGAAGAATATGAGTTCAGCGGTAACGGAGGGTACATAATTCAATAATCTGGGATTTTGTGAATGTGAGTTCAGCGGTACCGGTGGGTACATAACTCAATAATCTAGGATTTTGTGAATGTGAGTTCAGCGGTACCGGCGGGTACATAACTTAATAATCTGGGATTTGGAGAATATCGTTTAGACATAATATTTCTTCAGGAACTTTCCGTTGACGGGCAACATGAGCAAGTCTCCGTTTTGTTTTGCGAGACGGTAAGCACCGTTGGAGAATACAGCCTCAATGATAAATGGACCTTCCCACTTTGGCTAGAATTTGTCGGCAGTTTTGTGAGTCATAACAATCGGCCTCCGAACTGCCAGAACGAGATCGCCCACTTGGAATATTCTGATTTTAACCTTCTTGTTGAAGGCTCCGGAGATGCGTGCTTGGTATAGCTCGATTCGTTGCTGAGCCAATAGGTGCTTTTCATCTAAGGCCTCCAACTCTTGTAGCCGGCAACGGTAGTTATCGTCCGTCATCAATTGGTAAGTGAGAGCGACGCGGAGCGAGGGTATTTGAGTCTCCAATGGGAGAATCGCCTCACTCCCGTACATCAGGGAGAATGGTGTGTTCCCAGTGGCCGTTCGGACTGTAGTACGGTACGCCCATAAGCATTCACCAAGCTTCTCGTTCCAGTCGCGTTTGTTGGATGATACGAACTTTTTGAGCAACTTGATGATGGTTTTGTTGAATGCTTCTGCCAACCCATTTGCTGCCGGATTGTATGGCGTCGAAGCCACATTCTAAATTCGGTGTTTGTCACAGAATCGGTAGAAGGCGTGGCTTACGAACTGCGGACCATTATCGTGGATGATCCTTCGGGGCAGTCTAAAGCGATAGATGACGTGATGCTTGAGGAAGCTGACCACGTTTGAAGTCTTTACTTCTGCAAGCGGAACAACCTCCGCCCATTTGGAGAAGTAATACGTGATTGCGAGTATGAAACGGTGTCCTCGGAAAGAAGGTGGAGTGATTGGACCGATGATATCCATTCCCCATGCTTTGAATGGCCAGGATGCCACTGTCAGATGTAGAAATTCAGATGGCTGGTGGATGAAGTCGGCGTGGACTTGGCAGGCTTTGCACTTTCTTGCATAGTCTATCGCATCTGCTACCATCGTGGGCCAGTAGTAGCCCATTCAGCGAAGACGGTCTTGCAATTTTGGGCCAGGCTGATGGGCCCCGCAGACACCGTCATGAGCTTCGCGTACGGCTTCTTTGGCTTCTGCGTTTGACAGACATCGAAGCAGTAATCCATCGTAGGATCGGCGATACAGCATTTTCGTCTTTGTATCGTAGAAGAATCTGAGAGAACGCCTTCTGATAGAGGTGGCTTCCTTTGGGTTCTCGGGCAGGATGTCGTAGACTACGAAGTCTATGAATGGTTGTCTCCAGTCTGGTACTTCGTCGATCGTCTGAGCGGAATAACTCGCCACGAATTGAACATTGTTCTTGGGACAGACCAGTTCATGGCCTATCACGTCCACCAAATGATGAATATGGTTCGGCACTGCTAGGGAAGCGGCAAGGCCTGCTAGGGCATCGACTTCTATATTTTGGAGTCTGGGGACGTGTTCGATGAAGAACCCTTCAAATGAAGGGATGATGTTGATCGATATTTGGTGATAGGGGATCATATCTTCATGGCGGACTTCGTATGAACCCCGGATCTGGTTGACGATTAACTGTGAATCGCCGTATGCTTCAAGATATGCTACTCCCAGCTCTCTTGTAAGTTGGAGGCCAATGACTGAAGCGTTGTACTCGGCCATATTGTTAGAGCAAGGTTCCGTGAGGGAGTAAGCGCGATTGATCATCTGTCCGGAAGGAGAAATCAGCACCACCCCGACTCCGACGACGATGTTGCCCTTGGGTCCGGTCCTTGAAGCACCGTCGAAGAACATTTGCCATATATCATCGTGAAAGGTCGCATGCGAGTCGGCGATCTCATCTGGGATTTTTTCGTATATTCTGGCCGATTTCGAGCCTGGGTGGGCTGCTAAAAAGTCTGCCAGAGCTTGACCTTTAACAGCCTTTTACGGGACAAAGATCATATGGTAGGGGGACAGTAATATTGCCTATGTAGCGAGGCGAGAGCTGAGTGCCCCTGGTTTAGTCATGAGGACCCTGAGGGGGTTGACTCGTGATATCACATGTATGGTTTGTACCGTGACATAGTGTCGGGTCTTTTGAATGGCGAACACCAGGGCGAGGCATTCCTTCTCCACGGCGGTATAACGGTGCTCTGGCCCGATCATCATTCGGCTGAGGTAATATATAGCTTGCTCAAGGCCTGCATCGTTGTTTTGTGCCAGCAGAGCGCCGAGGGAATGCTTCATTGCTCGTACATAGAGCAGGAATAGTTTTCCAGCAACCGGGGCCACCAGGTCTGGAGGGTTTGACAAATATTCTTTGATGCTGTCGAAGGCACGCTGGCATTCTTTATCCCATACGAATGAGACGCCCTTCTTCATGAGGTGAGTGAATGGCTGATATCATCCAGAGAGGTTGGAAATGAACCTCCTGATGTAAGCTAACCTCCCTTGAAGGCCTCGGAGTTCTCAGAGATTTCTCGGAGGACCCATCTCCATGATTGCCTTCGTCTTCTCAGGGTCTACGTGGATGCCCTGGGAGGTGATGATGAAACCCAAGAACTTCCCGCTGATACGCCCAAGAAGGATTTTATGGGGTTCATTTTCAAATTGTACGTTCGTATCAGGTCGAACACTGTCCTATCATGCAGATGATCTTCCTTAGAACGACTTTTGACGGCGATGTCATCAACATAGCATTCCACTGTCTTACGCAAGTGGTCTCTAAAGATGATGCTTATAGCTCTTTGATAGGTGGCACCGGTATTCTTTAAACCGAAAGACATGACTGTGTAGCAGAACATGCCTATTGGTGTTCAGAATGATGTATGCTTTTCGTCGTCGGGAGACATCTTGATTTGGTTGTACCCCGAGAAGCCATCCATGAACGACATACGTTCGAAGCCGCAGGTGTTGTCAATCATGATGTCTGTGATAGGGAGGGGGAACTCATCTTTGGGACACGCCTCGTTCAGATTGCGGAAGTCGATGCAGATTCGAATCTTCCCATTCTTCTTGAGGACCGGTACTATGTTGGCGACCCAGTCCGGATGTTGTTCCTCACGAATGCCGCTGGCTATCAGTTTGTTGACTTCGGCTTTGATCGCATCCATGATGCCTGGGCGAAAGCGTCGTTGCTGTTGTTTGACTGGCTTTGCATCTGGCCGAATGTTGAGCTTGTGAAGAGCAACATCGGGGTTTAGCCCTGGCATGTCTTCATAGTTCCAGGCAAACACAATAATATATTCTTTGACGAGTTCCAGTAGCGATTCTCGCTCTTCGTCTGTCAGGCTTTTACTATCAAAGATTAGTTTTGGAGAAGAGTCGCTGCCGAGATCCACTTGCATGACCTCATCTTCAGTAGGAGGCTCTTTTTGTTCAAACCGCTTCTCCCATTGCGCATCCAGCTGTTGGGCCTATGGCTCTAATTCGAGGAGTTCAGGAAAGTTTTTACCTTCTTCGTAAGCATCGGCGAATGCTATATTGACAGACAGGACTTGCCTGAATACATCCCTGATACTGATATCCGAATCAGAAGTTGGTGATCCGGTTGAGTGTAAATGCCAGTCGTATTTCTCATCTGAGCTTTCAGGGGTCGTTGCAGACGTAACATATCCCAATCCGCATCGGGTCTTGTTGTAGTAGTCCTGTGGTTTGCCAGCCGGGATCGGCGACTTTAAAGGTAATCGTCGACCAGTGCCGTAGTTCAAACCTGGCGTACTTTCCAGATCATACCCCTATTTTTGCATAAGGTATTTGGATTGGAGGCTATATAGATAGAGAGGCAGTCTCCCAAAATCCGATTCAAGATCGACTTTTTCTATGGTGAAGGGCTGTGGATCATTCTTCCGACCGAAGATGATTGGATGGTCCCCTCCCTCGATTATGCGGTAAGCGTCTTCCACGGGAGTAAGTTGATTTGCGGTGTAAACATTTATCACCTGTGTGTGTAGGTGAGTGCCTATACCGTGTTCCATAGCATACATTGTACAAAGCTTATTAAGCTCGATGTAGTTCAAAGATAGCCCTATATTGATGAAGTAAGGTATCTTTTCTAACGGGATTACATCATCTGCGGATGGAACATCAGTGTGAGCAGCCACATACTTGGCCAATTCTGGTTCTTCTTCGGCCACTCCCTGTATAAATGAAGACTGAGAGGATGACTTGGGCAACTTGATCGTCAGGGGTTCCGCTAGTGGAGCAGAATATGGAGTCATTGGCAAGCTAGCGACCCCCAGTTTGGTACTCGATGCTGGACGGGGAGTGGTTGGCTCGCTAGAAGCCCCAGACTTTGCATCGGGTTGACGATTCTTTTTGGAAAGACGTATCGTCATTGGCTTGTCAGAGGGATTGAGCTTCTACGTTTGTTGCTGGCCGACTCTAGGCAGTCTGATTGTCAGTGGCTCCGTTGTGGGTCTTGGCGCTTGGCCGAACCTTGGCAGCCGGATTATCATTTTCTCTCTTGTGTCGAGAGGCTGATTGCGTCCTTACGTAGAGCGGCCGTAAGGGGTGCGGACTTGCCAGGTTTGCGAGCTTGAAGGTGGATCGTCATAGGTTCTTCTGATCATGTGGCCGTCTCAGTTCGAGCTTGCACATCTCCTTCACCAAGGTACCTCTTCAACTTTTCGTGTAAGTAGGAGTCTGAGTAGTAGGATTCGACCCCTTTGAAGGGATCGATGTCGACAAATTCTGTCCTCACGAAGCCGTATTTATCGACATACTTGAAGCACTGGTGCAGCGTGGAAGGCACGATCATGTAATCGTGTATCCAAGGGCGCCCTAGGAGGATATTGTAGGAAGTGTCCGCATCTATGACGTAACAGGTCACTTCTGACTGCAGATCGCCGATTTGGCACTTCAAGCGAATCTTCCCAATCGGGTAGCTCTTGTCCAAATTAAAACTGCTGATGGCGGTACTTGTTGGCGTCAGGTGATGCATAGGAATGTGGAGATGATGTAACAGATCCTTCGGGATGATGCTTATGGAAGAACCATGATTAATGTGCATCCGATCCACCTTTATGTCACCGATGTATCCAGTGTAGTATAACGGACGATCGTACAGATTGGTTATGATGAGCATATCCTGCAGCGTGAAGACAATGTTGGCATCGCTCTTGTGCAAGTGCTGTCTTGGAGATTTGCAGGCGGGCTCTCTCCCGTGAGGTTGACTTGTGCCAGATATGCGTCGGCATTCTGGAGTGCATCGCTCAAAGCCGCGCGAACATCCTTGGAGAGTCTCAGGAGCTCGTATAATGATAATTTGGCCGGTGTATTGGCCAATTGTGCCAAGATGTCAAAGTTGTAGGGCCTCTCTAGCCTATGAGATGCCTCTTTTCGGAGGGATTTGTCAAAGCGAGTCTCCTTCGGCCTAGGCTTGTCGGTCGTCGGAGGTTGAGAAGGTCCCGGAGCGTCAGCAGTAGCCGGCTGATGTTCTTCAGTCGAGTTATCTGGCGTGGGTTGGGATTGAGGACCAGACCGAGTGACGACAGCTGTGGCTTCTTCGACATCTGTCGAAATTGTACGGCAGGATCTGACCTTTCTATTCTCCTTCTTGCCAATGGGGAGTGGTGTGGACTGAGTCACTTCAGGTACCAAGTCTGGATGGACCCACATGACCTCCCGCCGTGACGTGGTAAGGGGTACTAGACCAGTAGCCTGATTTCGAGGAGGTGGAAGATTAGCAACCTCCATTGTCGCTCGAGGGATGGGTACCACACCGTCTTGAGTCTCTGTCGGAGGGAAGCTGCCAAACTGTACGGATACCATATTAGCTGCCACGGTTACCTCCTCGAAATTAATGGCCAGAGCCTTCGAATCGATGAGATGTTGGATGTATCGCTTCAGTTGGTAGCAGTCGTGTGTAGCATGGTGGACGTAGCGGTGGTAATGGCAGTACTTTGGGCTCTCCATTTCTGTCGGCCGAGGTTCCCGTCTTGGTGGAGGGAGTTGAATTCTATCTCCTTGTTTGAGCATGTCCAAGATGGGCTTGACATGGCCGTCTTCGAAGGAGTAGGTCATTTGCGGCCATTGCTTGTCTGCCGGTTTTGACTCAAGTTTCTGGGCTGTGTCGGCCACCATAGCCTGCTTGCCCTTGTTGTCCCGATTGTTGGAGGAGTTACAACCATTGTTGTTGTTGGTATTAGGGCGCTTGCCCTTGTCCTCTCCCTCCGAGATATGCAATCCCAGTTGGCGAGCCTTCTTCAACCTGTCTTCGGCGCTAGTGGCAGTGATGATGAACGTCTTCCAGTCCTTGAATTAACTTTCACCCATCCAGAGGCTGATTATTGGGAGCAGTCTCTTTTGGTAAATTTCAATCAAGAAGGAATTCGGATTACCCGATGGCAACTTCATTGCGGTTTGGCGAAATCGCTAAATATAGTTCCTTGTCAGCTCTTTCTCTCCTTGAACGACATCCATGAGGCTGGACATTGTAACGTCCTGTCCTACTTCATAGAATCTCTCCAAGAACATGTGCTTGAAGCTGGCGAAGGAGTGGATGCAGTTGTCTGGCAGGTTGCGGTACCAGTCGAAGGCGACCCTTTCCAATGCTCCGATGAGTAATCGTGTAAGGATGGCATCGTCATGGGGCAGATGGTCGATGGTGATCTCGAAGTAAGTGATGTACTGACTTGCGGAGGTCTTGCCATCATAGGGATTGATGTTAAACGGCTTATATCTTGGTGGGAAAGGGACATCCCTCCATGCAGCAGGATATGGTTGCCGTATTCTAAGGTCTTGAGAGGCTTCTCGAGCGTGAAACATGGCTCGGAGCTCCTGGACCTCTCTTCTTGCTTCCCTGGCCTCATCCGCAGCGGTAGGAGCTGACATTTTAGGAGGATTATTGCCCGGGTTTGGTGCCGCTGAGTTCGAGTCCGCGTTGACCGCGGGACCCAAGTTTGTTTGGCCAGGCGTCCCTCCTTGCAGAGTAGGGAGAGCTGCTTTGATCTCGTCCACCGATTTGACCAAAGTGCACAGTATGGCCTTCAGAGTGTCGATGCGTTGGCGATCACTGGAACCTTCTTGGTTGCTGTCTGTCATGAACACCGTCCTCACATGAGGAGAGATAGACGGAACGGTAGAGGACGTACCCTCTGAATCATATCCTTGTATAGAGAAGTCATCGATGTATGTGGGAATGTTCTCCTCTGGTTCGGAATTCAGAAGGGATAGTACCCCCAGCTTCAGAGCTTACTTCGTCTTGAAAGTCGTGGACGTACTCGGGTACGTTGGCACCAGCTGTATCTGATGGGAGAGTTGTTTCTCCGGGCTGTATCCTTAGAACATCAGATTGTCGTAGATGTTCGGAGGAGTGCTACCCCCAGTTCCAGCGACCCCCAGTGATGTGGACGATGAATCTTCTACTGTAGCAGATTTCATCTTTGAACGGGTACCTTGAAAAACTCCGGTGGTGGACAACCGTTTAGACGACAGTTTTTTAGTCATAGTGGTTGAAATCTTCGGGCTGGAAATATTCATTTTCTTCCCTCTTCCATCGGCGGGAATTTTTTGAGTAGAGTTGCAGGAGACAACGGGAGGCGCCTCATCCCCTGAGCTCGGCTGTTGTAATCTTTGAAAGACGGACTGCCGGTCTTCTCGTACCGTCGTATTGTTGTAACAGCAGTTGACGATGACTTGGGTACAGTGACGTCTGTGGGAGGACTCTTTGCACACCGAGGCCTCTTCTCTTTTCTTGTGCTAGTGGAAGATAACCTCATGTAAGTCAGATGGGTCTGGAACGACCATGTTTGCTCCCTGGGTTTTGGGAGACTTTTGGGAACCACTCTGTCGGTTTGTTGTCGGGGGCTGGACTAGAGTGGTTCTGTACAACTTTCCATCAGAGGCCCACATAACAGTATGTGGAGCACTCGGATGGTTAGAGGTCGGGACAGCGGACTGAGCTCGCCAAGCTCGCGCTGTCCTAGACTTCTTTACTCTAGTGCGTGAGGGCACATAGTAGGAAGAGTCTAATTGGTGCTGCAGAGAGTCAGACATATTTTTTCGGGAGCATGAGAGATCAGGACCATAGGAGAGGCGATCGAAGACTGAGCCTGAGTCGCGTGGAACAGACAGCATGCGGCTGGAATCAACAGTCTTCATGCGGCTGGCAATCGTAGCCGCATAGGCTTTTTTCATGCGGCTGGAAGTCTCGGCCGCATAAGTCTTCTCTATGCGGCTGAAAATCTTGGCCGCATGGGTATTCTGCATTCGGCTGGCAGTTTCGGCCGCATGGACATCATGCATGCGGCTGGCAATCTTGGCCGCATGAATGTTCAGCCTACGGCTAGTGCCTTTGTTCGGCCTCTTCCTGGAGCACATAGAATCACTTTTTGCCCCTGCAAGTCCAGTATCGTAGTGCTTTTCTCTGCCGAACTTGGGGACAGCAGAGTCCTCTATGGCTTGAAATGGGGCCGCATGAGAGTTGCCTTCGCCGTCTTGGGCAGCAGAGAGTACTCCGTCCAGAGCTTGGGGAGGAGCAAATAATTTTGGCCTCAACTTCCTGCGAGCCTTCTTTGTGCGGGTTCACTTCTGGACCGGGCCAGCGCTCCCGTCGGAGAGCATTTCTTCAAACGCCTGTTGGTTGAAGCGGACGACCATCTTCTGTTGTGTGGAGCCAAGTTTGGCTGCATCCGATTGCGTCACCAACTTCTCAGCCGTGGAGAAGTTTGTCTCCAGCAGAGTCGCCATCGTATTTGCCATTGATTGTAAAAGTACAAAACAATTATATAGGAGGACTGAACTTAGACTCACAATACAAACTCGCTCGTACAAAGAAAGCCTAGGGACGAAAACCTAGGTACTGTAATCTAAGTACAATTGTTTATTTTTGATTCTGGAGGGTGACGATAGAGGCTCGGGAAAGCGACGGCCGCTCTGCCTTACTCCTTGGACGATCGGACGTAGCCTTGGCTCTGACGAAGAAATGCTCTCCTTTTCTCTCTGTATGTGCTCCTCTGCGTATCTCTCTCTGTATGCGTCTGTCTTCGTCCTCTTTGCAAGGGAATAGCACCTTGCTATTTATAGGAGTGGGGGGTGATCATTAGGGTTTGCAATGATAACCCATTTTGAAAAGTCGACGGCTTAAGAGTTATCAATCTGGACCGTTCATCTTGAATATAATAAATTTGAGCAATTAATATGATTGCATCAAATCTCTGTAGGCAATAAATGTTGATTGCCATAAATATTCGTGATTTGTGATAGCCTGCCACGTGTCCAATTTGCTTGATTTGATTTGATCTGGACAATTATGACGATCGCAACAAATCTGATTTTGTTAGGATTTATTAGCACCCATAATTCCAGGGAAGATAAGACTGCCACGTGTCTCAATTGTCGCAAAGAGCGCCACGTGCATCAACTGGACCGCCCTGGCAGAGCTGCATATATGTGGTCCTCTCAGCCGCAGGAAGCATGCAGCCGCATGAGGATGGGCAGCCGCCTGAGGATGGGCAGCCGCATGGGGATGGACAGCCGCATGGGGATGGGCAGCTGCATGAAGTGGACGGCCGCATGAAGTGGGCGACCGCATGAAGTGGGAGGCCGCATAAATGCAGCAGCCGCATGAAGTGACCTCGGGACTTGATGGATCTTGCCAGCTGTAAGAAGATTTTTTCCTCTTCCCTAGGAACACGCCATCATGTCAGCGCCATTATTATGTCTTTATGTCAGAGCTGTCATAGCTGTCATTTGTCAGAGCAGCTGTTCGGGCATTAAATGCAGCAGAATGTAGAGAAGAATTATTGAAGGCCACGTGGCTTCTTTCTGGGCCACATGGAACTATCCGAGCCGCATGGACCCTTGAGCCGCATGGACCCTTGAGCCGCATGGACTCCTGAGCCGCATAGGAATTCTGAGCCGCATGGGGATCTTTCTGTCGGAGCCGCATAGGCCTTTCTTTATTCTTTTCCATGCTTCTACAATATAAACCCTAATGTCCAAGGAAGGAGCGGCGCTAGGTTCCCCGCGTTCTCTCAGAGGTGCCGGACGGGCCTGGGATCCGGAAGATAACACAGAGCACCGCTCCTTGCAACCACAAGGTGATGCAGGTGGGTGGACGACCGTGGAGAGAAGGAGACGTGGGAAGCCTTCCAACCGGCCGGACCTAGACGCCGTGCGATCAGGATGGACGGGCACGGGACGATATCAGGAGGGCACAGGCACTAGAAGGCATCAAGAAGGGGCGACTGGGAACCGTCGGCAGGGAAGACAGGAAGATCGATCGCGTCTATGGACATCAGGGGCAAATCGACCCAGCGAGACATGGAGGGATCGAAGGGGCCACCAACCTGTTGTCTCAGGAGAAACATCTCAAGAAAGAAGGGGTCCAACTCCTGGAACATCAAAGGAGGCCGACGCCGGGGACCAGATAAGGAAGGCACACACACCATCGGCGGTAAACGTGGGAATATCTTAGGCACAAGTTTGTCGGCCCGAGACAGTTACCACCAACGCATCCATGCAATATATCGAACCAAAATCGATCGGAGAGCAGAGAAAGGTGGCGGAGTTCACGGCAGAAGAAATCAAAGAAACGACAGAAAAGTGGCAGAACACATTGATACTCTACGTGTTGGGCAACAGGCCATTCTACAGCCATATCAGAGCCTACGCAAATCGGGTTTGGCGCCCAAGGGGCAGTATGGAGTTCTTCTCCCGGGAAAACAGTTTCTATTTCGTCCGATTCGGTCTACAGGAGGATGCGAAGAGAATTATGCAAGGAGGGCCCTGGACTTTTGACGGGCGACTGATAGTAGTAAACCAATGGCACCCCAAGGTCAAATGTGAGCGGGATTTACTACGATCAGTTCCGATCTGGATACGTTTTTCGAACCTACCAATTCAGTACTGGAGCACATCATTGATAATGAAACTGGCTAGCCTTATAGGAGTGCCGATCAAATCTGATGAAGCAACAGCATCGCCAGCAAGACTACCTTATGCTCGGGTGTTCGTGGAAGTCGAATTAACTGCAAATCTATCCAAGATAGTAGAATATGAACTCCCGTCGGGGGAAATATGCAACCAATCGGTGGAATACGAATGGGTGCCCCCCAGTTGTAACAGATGCCATTGCTTTGGTCATGTTAGTAGGATATGTCCGGTAAGAATACCAAATAATGAAGACCGCGAGACACAGCCACCAGAAGGAGGCAACGGTGAGAATGACACCACCATGGATGAGAACACCGCTTTACATGCCGACCCACATGTTAGAGAACCAAGAGATCCCTCGACGGGAGAGACAGATGAATATATGGTGCTGGTTGTGTTAGGCGATGGTTCATCACAAGGCATCGAAATCTTGGGCAAGAGGAATATGTCAAAGGCACGGGAGAGTCATACGGAGGTAGCGGACGGACAACTGGTCCCTTATAATAGCCAACAAGGGATGATAACAAGAAGCCAGTCAAAGGACCGGAGGTCAGGTACAAGAGCAAAACCGGGCATATGCGAAGAAGAAGAAAGCAACAGAGAAAAATGTGGCAGGACAGACATCGGGGATGCCAGGACACTCTGGTAACAACAGCAGTGACAACGACTCAGTGCCTCTAAGTAGGGATAACCCTAACTGGAGCGAGATGCTGAAGAAGGCCGCGAATTCCCAAGATGCAAATGAGGAAGCGGCACATGGTATACAGACAGAACTCACTAATAACCTGGTAGCGAGTTTGAGTAATCAATAGGGTCAATCCAACATCTCCCAATGACAGTAATGACATGGAACGTTCGAGGTGCCAACTCGTTGCCTCGATGGAGGGAGATTAGAGAGACAGTCAAACAAACACAATGTTCTATAGTCGCGCTGTTGGAAACAAAGATTAGATCGGAGAATAAATTGGTGCAGAGGACCAACACCATGTGGGCACATGCTCACAATCTTCAGCATAGTAGAATGGCGCACATATGGCTGAGGTGGGACGCTCGAACTTGGTCAGCGAATATAATCCACAATACTGAACAACTTATTGCGAGGATATTTACTAATCAAGGGGGCTTCCAGTTCATGTTCGGTGCTGTCTACGGCCACAATGACATATGCCAACGAGAGTCGCTATGGCAGAAAATCATCCATATCAGCATAATGTCGGAGAATCAACTACAGATGCCTCTCCATGGTTAGCGGAGACTTTAATGCGCTGATGTACAACCATGAGAAGGTTGGAGGTCGACGAATACCAGATGCGATACTAGCTGACTTTAAAAATTGTATATTCCAAGCTAGCCTCCAGTGTTTGGAACGTACAGGACACCTCTGGACTTGGAACAACAAGTCGATGCACAAGCGAGTCGCTTGTCAGCTGGATCGGACACTTGGCAACAGGAAATGGTTCGAGCTTTTCCCGGCGGTGGTGGCAGAAGGTCTTGTTCCAGCCACCAGCGATCATTCTCCGATTCTGGTTAGACTACTGGCTGCAGAGAAAACGCATGGGCGTCCATTCAGATTTAATAATATGTGGCCGACGTTGCCGGGTTATGGAGCGGCTGTTACCAAAGGACTCCATGAACCGGTGGTTGGTATCGCACAATACTGCTTAGCTAAGAGGCTGAAAGCAGTGAAGGATGCACTCAAAAAGTAGAACAAGGATCGGCCTAAAGTCGATCTGGCTTATAAAGAAGCTGCTCTTCGGGCGGTGCAAGGCCAGCTCAACCGCAGCCCGCTGGACTCGGACTTGGCCGAACAGGAACTTAAGCTTATGGAGGAGGTCCGGAAGCTTGCACTCCAGGAGGAGATACAACTTGCGCAGAGGGCTAAGTGTGCATGGCTTAAAGACGAAGATAGATGCTCCAAAATTTTCTTCGATGTCATTAAATCTAGACAGCATAAAAATTCTATCTCCAGTATCATTGGACCAGAAGGCAAGGTTGGGGTCTCCCAGAATGAAATCTAGGCGACAGCGGTGGACTATTATTTCCATCTATATAATCAAGACAACTATCCTGCTATATTCCCTGGGTTGGTTTGTAAAAGACTGGTGACCCTGGAAGGCAATCAGCAACTTTTGGCTCCGGTCACTATGGACGAGGTGGAAGCGATGGTGAAGACGACAGACCCCAATAAGGCACCAGGACCAGACGGCTTCAACAGTAAGTTCTTCCAAGTTCATTGGGATAATTTGAAATTCTCGATATTGTTTATTGTCCAGGAATTCTTTCAAAAAGGGCGTCTTCTTCGCGAGCTTAACCACACATTCCTCACCCTTATCCCGAAGAAAGAAGGGGCGACTGATTTGGCTAATTTTTGTCCGATATTATGCTGCAATTTCCTTTACAAGATAATTACGTCGGTTATGTGCCATCGGATGGAGAATATCATGCAGGAACTCATCTCAGATAACCAAGCAGCATTCGTCAAGGGCAGGTCGATAGCGGAAAATAGCCTACTGGTGCATGAAATGGTCCGTAACTTTAATAAACCAGGAGGAAGAAAGGTATGCATGAAGTTGGACCTACGAAAGGCGTATGACTCGGTTAATAGGTCTTTCGTTTGTCAACTTATGCTCGACATGGGATTTGACCCAAATTGGGTCAGGCTAATCCGAGAATGCATATCGACTCCTTCCTTCTCGATATTGATTAAGGGACAGCCACTCGGGTTCTTCCACAGCAAATGGGGTCTACAACAAGGTGATCCACTTTTGCCATATCTATTCACACTTATTATGGAGTATTTCTCATACATGATGGAGGTGGCGGTCCACAACAAGTGTATCATCCCGCTACACTAAAGATGTGGTACCGAAAGTCTCCCACTTGATATACGCAGATGACCTTCTCATATTTATGGAGCCGACCAATAGAGGTTTAAACGCTATGTCGTGTTTATTGACCAAGTTTGGACAGTTGACAGGGCTGCAAATCAATCGAGACAAAAGCAAAATATATTTTAATTCCCACTGTCCGAATCAGGAAGAGTTGAAAGAGTTGATCCAGATTGAACGAGGTACCCTTCCAGTGAAATATTTGGGCCTGCCATTATCTATTAATTATACAAGAGAACATGAATGTCAGAGTCTATGGGAATATGTCCAGCGACGCATTGAAGGATGGCAAGCACACACACACACACTATCATTGGGGGACGCAATTGAGTTAGTCCGCTTAGTAATTACGGCGGTGTCTATGTTTTGCCTCCAAACTATTATGCTTTCGTCCTCAACCCTACGTAAAGTGGAGAAATGTTGCACAGATTTTATCTGGTGGGGAGGTATCCATACAATTGCTTGGAAGGACATGTGCCATCCCAAGGAAGAAGGAGGGGTCAGATTACAATCACTAGCCATACTCCGAGAGGCAGCAGGGCTACGGCTTGCATGGAAATTTCTAACAGGTCAGTCATTATGGGCTAAATGGATACGAGGACGATATTTGAAGGAAGATAATTTCTGGAGACAACCTTGGAACAACAACTCCTCGGTGACGTACAAAACCATCCTTAAGCAACGACATTCTATACAAAACATGATCTCTAGACGATTTGGAGATGACATGAAGACCAGTCTATGGTTTGATCCTTGGATTAGTCATCATAGCGTCATAGACAGGCTCGGGGAAAAGATATTCGTAGTCCTTGGCAATAACGACGACCAGGTGAGTGACATAATACAGGATGGAGCGTGGAATGTTAGAGGACACCCAATCGGACCACAGTTGTCCAGGGAGATTGAAGAAATAACAATCGACCAACAGCTTGAAGAGGATCGATGGGTATGGGAGGGCTCTCAGTCCGGGAAGTTCCAACTCAAGCTGGCGCTGAAGCTACTAAAGCCTACAGCGGAAGAAATGGCTCACAAAGATTTTGTATGGGTCCCTGGTTTGGCTAACAAAATGCAATTGCATATGCTCAAAGCTATGAAGGGGCGACTACTGACTAAAGACAGACTAAAGAAATTTAATATCCAAGTGAATAGCCAACAGTGCTGCCTATGCCAATTATCCAATGAAAGTGCCAACCACCTTTTTTTCAACTGTGAATTCTCTTGGAATATATGGCATTTATAATGCACTGAGTTACAGATTAACACAGGTAATACAAAAGAGCTTGGCCATCAAATTACAACTATTGCTGGAAACAAATGGAGGGGTCCTGCATGGTTCAAACTGGCACGTATAAAGCTAGCTGCTATAATGTGGCACTTATGGAGAGAGCAAAATAGGAGAATCTTTGAAGAGTTGACCACATCCATGACAGGCGTCCTGCACAACATAGAGGATGATGTAAAATATATGAGATAATTGTATGAACGACCTCGTGTAAAACAATTATCAAGCAATAAAATTATCATATTTCCAAATATATATATATATATATATATATATATATATATATATATATATATATATATATAAACAAACAACCCTGTCAAATATTCATATAATAGGCGCAAAATGCCAATGCATTTACAAGTAAGCTCATGACTAAAAGGAAAAAGGAGCAGGGCAGCAAAAAATGGACACCAACTCGGAGGCCTAAAACCTCAAGAAAAACAACAACCTCTTCAGTACAAGGTGTTCCAGAAGGTCTCCTTGACGTGCTTACAATATCTGTTAATCTTGTGTACATGTCTATTGACCTCAAAAATTAGTTGAGCAGAGTTGTACTAGAGCCCTTCATATCTATATTTGTTACGATTCTTCCAAATGACCCACGTGATGGCTGCTGCTATGATCTGGTGGCCGTGAGAGGCTTTACCCCAGGTGGCAAGAAGATCATTGAAGCCCCCATTGGTTGAGTTCGGGAGGCAAGAAGTGGAGAACCTAAGCCACACCTCGGAGGCCAAGTCTCTTGATGAGAGAATGTGGTCCGCTGTTTCAGGCTGGCACACCGAGCAACAATGACATGCAGATGCTAAGCTGAAGCCAATAGTAGCGATAGCATTGTCAGTAGGAAGTTTCTTGAGAAATGCTCGCCAAAGCAAAATGGACCACTTCTTAGGGATGAAAGACTGCCAGAATGATGTGATGATGGAGGAGGGTGTGCCGGTCCCGCTCGCCGCTCGACGGGTCGAAGCGAGAAAAAAGGAGCCGTTAGCCGTCAGAGACCACCGAAGGGAGTCAGGGGCTTGCCCGACCACCTTTCCGGAGGCGGCTAAAGAAGCAACAGCCTCCACGCCGAGCCAAGCCCGCACCCTCTCCCAGTTACACTCGCCGTCGCTAGCCCACATGTCTCTGATAATGCTGGAGGTGGGGCCACCCGGAGAAGGGTGAATAGGGTCATCCCCGGACCACCGTTCGAAAAGAAGCGATGATTCGCCCGAGCCCAGCCTTAGACGAATCAAGGGTTCGGCGAGCCTCCGGCTTATGGTAGTGTGGTCTCTATCGGCGGAGTGGTGGGCATATATGACACTTTTGTTAGGGTTGATATGTTGTTCGGAGCATCTGGTGTACCTCTTTAATGTGTTGTTGACCACCTCTACGGACCCATTATCACCGAAAGAGAAGATAAGAATGTCGTTAGTGTAGGCCAGGTGGATGATGATCGGTCAGCTGCTAGTGGTGTAGAAGTGCTACAAACGGGGGGAGGGGGTGCCTGCCATTTGGTTCAGATTCCTTCTCAGTGCTTCGGCGATGATAATGAAGATGGTGGAAGATAGTGGGTCTCCTTGCCTGACACCACTGGTCGATTTGAAGAAGCTATCAGCTTGACCGTTAATGACGGTAGAGAACCACGAGTTACTGATCGATCTTCAGACGATGACAATCCAAGTCTCAAAAAAGCCGAAGGCTCTAAACACCCAGATCATGAATTGCCAATCAAGCCTGTCATAAGCCTTCTTCGTGTCCAACTTGATGGCAATGCTGCCTCCCCTGGATGGGAATTTCATGCAACTGATCATTTCTTGAGCCAGCAGAATGTTATCTAAAATATTACAGCCGCGGACGAACCCGCTTTGCTCTTGAGAGATAATTCTGGGGAGTAACCCCGTTATACGATTTATAATAACCTTGAAAGTGATCTTGTTAGTAAAAGTGCACATACTCAGAGGGCAAAAATCTTTGAAAGTCTCCGGATTATTCTTCTTGGGGATCAGAATCAAACTGGCACTAAATATCGCTTTAGGGTACTGGCTCCTTGGAAGAAGGCAATCACCGCCTTGAGGATGTCCGTCTTGATAATATCCCAGCAGGATCTGAAGAAGACGCCGATGAAGCCGTCCGGACCAGGCGTGCGATGCTCGTTCAGCGACCAGACAATATTTTTGACCTTGAGTTTAGTGGGCTGAAGCTGCATCTGGGTGTTGTCTCTGTTCTCGATCAAGCGAGGGATAGCCGCCAAAAATGACTTATCCTTGTGGATGACATCTTTAGTGAACAACTGAGAATAAAAGAAAGAAACAACCAACTGGGTATCCCGTTGGTCTTTGAGGATGTGTCCACTCTCATCAGTGATCTGGTGGAGGTTGCGTTGTTGTCTTCTTCCCTTGACGCAAGAGTGGAAGTAGTTCGTGTTCTTGTCGCTCTCAATGTCCCAGGTAAGCCTGGCTTTCTGTTTCTAAAATTCCTCCTCGACTTTGAGGCAGTACTTCAGAAGCGCTCTGGTAAGGTTGAGGGAGGCGCGAGCCGAAGGAGAGCCTTCATGGGCGAACAGAATCTCTGTGCACGAAACGTCGTCCTCCGTGGCGTAGACGGCCTGGAAGATGTCGCCGTAAGCTTCCTTGCTCCAATGAGTGACCGCTTTTCCAGTGGCTTTCAGTTTGGCGGCCACATATTTTAGGGGGTCGAAGGCGTCGGGGTCTCTCCAAGCGGCCTCTACGGTATCCCTGAACTGCTGTCACACCACAGAACTAGAATACTGGAGAGCGGAGGAGAGATACAGCCAGCTATGTACATTGAAGTGCAACCCACCTCGCAATACGGTTATGACTGTCTAGATGCATGAGGGTTTATCTTTAAGCCATCAGTCTCTTATGGTCAAGAACAAGCCTAGTGTCTCAATCTCAAGCAAGCAAATAATTGTTACAAGATGTTAGATCATCAGACATACAAAGTAAGACGTCCCAAATATTATATATTCAGATGATCATGAAGCTAGTCATACAAACTGCTGAGACTAACAAGAGTTAAGTCATACATGATCAACCCTAGGATTTGTCAATCATGTTACAGCCTTTAGGCAGAGATAAATAAAGTTTCAACACGAGCTAACACGTGCTCGGTGGCTAAACACCTCAAAAGAATAAGTTACATTAGAGTGGAAGAGCAAAATAAAAAATCCACTCGTTTCCACAGTTACGCCTGGTATTCACCATCTGGCTGGAAGACAGGTAGATCTGTAACGACCATAGTTCATATTATGTATTTTGGTATACGTGTACGTATTTTGCATGTCTTCTTGCATGGTGTATATTTGGTATTTTATTTGCTTGGCTCGGTTCGGCTTGCTGGGGTCGATTTGGCTTGGTTTTTTATGTGGACCAACCCCACCTACCCCCACTCTCTTCATTTTTAGCCACCTAACCACTCTCTCTCTTCATTTAATCCTCTTAACTCTTCTTCTTCCTCACCATTACTCTCCACCTACCAGAGAGAGAGCCTAGGCAAGTGCAGCTTGCTTCATGGAGGAACTCAGTTTTTATTGTTCTATTGTCTTCTCCACGAGATCTTATGACACTTTAGTACTTAGCATTTTTAATTTCCATGGTTCATTTCATGTGGATCTAAGTTTGTGTATTTTTGGATTTTGTGGGTTTTGATCTAACCTTGTTATTTTCAAGTTTTGATGGTTCCATGTTGTAGGAAATTTTTTTTCTGCCCCTATTTTGACCTATGGAAGTCTGGATTCTGACCTTGAATGGAGGTTTTGAGGAGCTTGGAAGTCATGGATTCCATGGTTCTTCTTCTAAAAAAAGTGGAGAAGAAGAATAGTGCTTGATCGCATGGATTTTCATGCGGCAAGTTTTCCCCTTGGCCGCAAGACAGCCTTAGCCGCATGGCAGTTTCGGTCGCATGGCTCTACCCGAATTTAGCCGCATGAACCCTTAGCTCCTGGCCGCATGAGTCTGCTTTTCCGAGCCGCATGCGTCTGATACCCCGCTGCCGCATATGACCCGTTTCCCTTCAGCCGCATGAAATCCTTTCTCCGAGCCGCATGGCCCTAGTCTCTTTCAGCCGTATGGGCCCCTGTTCCTCTTTGCCGTATAAGGTCTTGCTCCTTAGCCGCATAAGCTTGGGCCCCTTCAGCCGCGAGAGCCGCATCCCCTTAACCGCATGAGACCCCAACTCCTCTCAGCCGTATAAGACTCCATTCCCTTGTCGCAAGGCTCTGATTAGCTCCAGTCGCATGTGCCTGTGTTCCCCGAACCGCATGAGACCCTCTCCTTTGCTGCATGGCCTTTTCCCGTAGCCTTGCATCCTTTTATTATATTGGAATGTTACATTTATGCTCATGTCTCATGACCCTCTGTATAAATTGGGTCCCTTGATAGAATGCTTGTATCATATAAATTTTGCACATGTTCCCTGACATGATAGTAGCCCGCCGTGGCGCACTCTTGACAAGTAAACCTGGTATGATATACCTTGATATGCTGTTGTGACAGCTAGCCTGACATGACAAAAAAGAATGACCTGGACACCGTGGGCGATTATGTTTGTACAAATGGACCAGAATTGTCTTGCATCATGTTTAGGATGGGACCCCTGAGTACAACGGTCAGGGGTACCTGCTGAAATTGACTAAGACTAATAACTAGAATAATCCAGTAGTCATGAAGAGATTTCTTAGCTACAGGAAATCCCGTTATCTGGGTGCGCTTGTGGATTTGTAGCCTGCCGACGAGTAGGGCACATTTCCAGCACATTATCATGTGTTGCGCCCTTCTTGAACAAATATTCGACCTGGATAACCTGGATGGTCTGTAGGGCTTGTGGCTGTTGGAATAATCTCATTACATCTTGCTAGTAACTAGGCCTGTGATAAACCTAGTTAGTTAAAGTATCAAGCCGTACTCATTGTTTGGCCATGATTGATTGGATGGAGTTAGCCCAGCCTAGTCTTATCTTGATCCAGTACAAGATTGTAACATGACCTGACTACTTGTGCCTTATTTTACCGATAAATGGTGAGAAACCAAGTTTCGTTCAGATGAAGCGTTACAACCCCGATCCTTGTTTGGTTAAAGGGTTGTAACTTGGTTATCTGAATAGTTCCATGGTTATCTTACCGTATATCATCATGATCTCTATATTTTCAGTTTTATTATATTATTATGTTTTGTGCTAATTGCTGGTTTTAGTTCCTAAGGGAAGCCTCCTTTGTGGCACTTGTTCTGTCAAGACCCGTACCCACCGTAAGGTTACGAGTACGTAACAGCGCCCAGCCTACGCCGCAGTGTCGGCGGTAGAACGCTGTTCTAGGTCATGAACTATAACTACATAACATGAATATACTCTCCAAAAGGAGGCCAACACAGAGGTACAACTCAATCACAATCTAAGGTAGAATGTAGCACGATGGAAATAGATAAGAAATCCTCAACTGAGTTACAGTAGAATGAAATAACAGAGTCTCAACAACTACCAGTCTCAACATCTCTAATATATACAACTCTGAAAATAAAGACAACAGCTAAACACGAAAAGAAAGAACAGTCTAAGCTATCTACACTATGCAAGGTATCATCCTGAGCAGCTGCCTGAACCTCCCCAGGGGTCCAGGTCGTGAGTGTCAACTAGGCAAGCTCCAAGTAAGGGGTGCAGGGTTCCTCATCATCCTCTGTAAAATTTTCAACAGGTCCAGTCAGGACGAAAGCAAGCACAAAACATCTCACACAGTTCATATCAAGTTAGGAAATATAAAGTATGCAATAGAGTAAGGTACATGAAACGCTGAAAGAAGAATGTATATAAAAAACAAGAGAGATTTGATAACAGGAAATATCTATATATGATAAGTAAGAACTGTAAGCCAACTGTGATTTAGAGTACAATATGGTTATGTAAACGGTCTAGGACAATGCAATGGTAACTCCATTGTACGTGGGTATACAATAGACATATACAATAGTTATACAATATTGTACAATAGGATTTGAGTACATAACCAATTCTACTCCCCTCTCCAATCAATACACAAGGATCCACTCCAGTTACGTTATCTTATACAATAGTGTACAATGTTATACAATGGATGTACAAAATTATATAATAAATGTACAATGTTATACAATAGTTGTACAATGTTATATAATAGTGTACAATGGTCTATCCCTGGAACTCATGTGATAATGAGAGTACAATATGCATAGTGAGTATACAAGGATATGGGTATTCAATAAATACAATATGTAAGTGAAACGCACATCACAATATGTATTTAGTGAATACAAGGGGATAACATCTCAAAAGAAGATTCATATAGTACCAATCCGTGATAACAATCGTGTCAGCATCAAGTACAGTAATCTAGAGCAAGAATATAAATCCAGACAAGTATGAAATGGTCAGAGAATGTACTCGCCTCGTATCTGAATGTCTGAAGTAAATGTACTGTCCGAGATGAGGTACCTGACTCCTAGCAACACAAGTCAAGATGTATACTGTAACACCCAATTTTCCAGATGAGGGTAATTTTGAAATTTTATAATTATAATTATTATTTAAAGATATTTATTTCATATTATGATTTTTAGTGATTTTTAAATTATTTTAAACTATTTAAATTCATGACTTGTGGTTTTGACATTTTGCTAGTGAAACCCTAGAGACTGTTTGACCTAGAGCCTAACCATGTGATTATGATATTTTAATGTCATTTTTGGCCTAAGGATATTTTTTCATTTGACCTCTTTGAATTATTTTGATATCATTTTATTATTTATGATATTGTTTTGGGGTTATTTGAGTCGGATTCGAATTTTAACTCAATCCGACTTGAAACGGGGACCCGGGGGTAGTTTGACTCTAGTGGGACCGACACACTAGTTAGATATGGCCCATATGATATTAAATTTAGTCCACATGATAGAAATATTTTAGTTAGAGGTTAGACTAATTATTATGGATAAGGTTAGTGTGATTAGAGACTTTAGAATGACTAATTTAGCCCCAACCAATTAGCCCTTTCCTAATACTCATAGAATAGGTTAGTGGGGGCATTTTGGACCTTACCATAATAGGACAAATAGCCCCATATGGCCAGCCATTTTGGGAGAGGATAGGCTCAAGTTCATTTCATTATTCTCATCCACACTCTCTCTCTTGTTCTTCCCCAAATTCCTAGAGAGCAATCCCTAGCAATTTCTCTACCAAATCCTTCCATTTCGCCACCAAATCTTCTTCTTTCCTTCTCCATTCTAGCCAAGGAGGAAGCTACCCAAGTTTGGGAGGATTCGGAGCTCGTTCGTGTCCTTTTGGAATCTCTACGTGTCGGTGTCGCTCCGGGAAGGCTTTTCTTCGATTCGATCTACCGGGAGGTATAAATCCTTCTCCTTTTCATTTTCTCATGCATATAGGTCTATTTTGAATCCATAGGAATGACCCCCATGGTTGTATCTCCATTTGTGTCCATTTGGTGTCCATTTGGAGGTCATAGGAGTGTCCTTTGTGTTGTGGTTGTGTCCATGTGGGAAAATCTCAAATTTGGACACACTATGTGTTGTTGTTATGTATGAATGAATTATTACATATTTAATCTCATATTTTTGTATTGGAGATGTGTTCTATAGTGTCTCATATATATATATATTAGTGTAGAGAGTGAGTTCTTGATATATTATGTTATATACTTGTGTTCTTTTGTCTCAAACTACCCAAATCCGTCATGATTTTTATCCATGTTTTTAATTTCAGCCCTAACTTAGAAATATCATAACTTCTAGCTCAAAGCTCTGTTTAATCTCCCGTTTTTTTAAAAGAAGCGTATTGAAGTTAGCTTTCCAAAAACATATATTAATAGGCCTAATTCTTTCTGTAACTTTCTAGAGAATTATTTGAGTGTCAGCTGTACGAAAGACAAATGCGTTCTCGGTGTTTTCGCGATTTCGGGAGTTTCCGGAAACGAAAACGCGATCCGTTTGAAGTTTCGGAAAGATAACATATAGATCTATAACATACATTAATCCTAGATTTTAATTCATGCTGAGATGGTACAGTATTGATTATTAGTAGGAGTTACTATTCGGTATATACATTTTGTGCACCCATGTGTGTAATATAATGTTCAATTTGATTTTAACCCATGTTAATGTATATACATTATGTAATTAAATAGAGAATGCAAGCATGAGTAAATGGTTAAATAAATGATGTATGAGGTGTAAGTATCCTATCTAATGTAAGCATGTATAAGTATGGCTTATGATGAATATGTAGGTTCCATAGTATGTAATGTATGGTGCATATAGTGGTACAAGAGAATAAATGAATGATGAATAAATGCAAGCATGAATGTAATGTAATAATAGATGTAATATATGTAGCCTTGTTAGGAATAAAACTGGAATTTAGTTTTGTTTCACTAAATAAGAGATACATGAGAACTCATATATGTGAATGTTAACTTCCTATTGACACTTTGCTACACAACTGTCATGCCTCACTATCACTCCACACACAATGCACACTACACTATATAACCCTCACACCCTCACACATTGACACTCTCACTCACACATTGCCTAACACTCATTCCATGATAACACACACATGTTCTTGTACACCTCCATGTTCACACACACACATAGCTTTACATGTTAGCTTCCTTTCTCTTATGTATAATATTGAATGTGATGGCTTGTGTTTGGCTTGTATAGCCTTGTGATTGGTGTGTGATTGCTAGACTAGGCTTGGTTAGGACAAGTGAGACTTATTAGACTTGTTGGGCTAGGATTTGACCTAGTTGACCTAGTTTGACTAGTCTAGTTGACTGGAGTTGTCCAAATGTTGACTTTAGTCTAGTTTGACCTAGACAGCATACAGATGCATTGTAGATTATATTTATCATTTCCTGTATACATCTTGACTTGTGTTGCTCTAACTAGGAGTCAGGTACCTCATCTCGGATGGTACATTTACTTCAGACATTCAGATACGAGGCGAGTACATTCTCTGACCGTTTTATACTTGTCTGGATTTATATTCTTGCTCTAGATTACTGTACTTGATGCTGACACGATCATTATCACGGATTGGTACTATACGGATCTTCTTCTGAGATGTTATCTTCTTGTATTCACTAAATATATATTGTGATGTGCGTTTCACTTACATATTGTATTTATTGAATATCCATATCCTTGTATACTCCTTGTGCATATTGTACTCTCAGTATCACATGAGTCCCAGGGATAGACTATTGTACAACTATTGTATAACATTGTACATCTATTGTATAATATTGTACATCCATTGTATAACATTGTACATCCATTGTATAATATTGTACATCTATTATATAATATTGTACATCTATTGTATAACATTGTACACTATTGTGCAAGATAACGTAACCGGAGTAGATCCTTGTGTATTGATTTGGGGAGGGGGAGTAGAATTGGTTATGTAATCAAATCCTATTGTACAACATTGTATAACTATTGTATATGTCTATTGTACACCCACGTACAATGGAGTTACCATTGCATTTTCCTAGACCGTTTACATAACCATATTGTACTCTAAATCACAGTAGGCTTACAGTTCTTACTTATCATATTTAGATATTTCCTGTTATCAAATCTCTACTGTTTTTCATATACTTTTTTCTTTCAGCATTTCATATACCTTACTCTATTGCATGCTTTATATTTCCTAACATGATATGAACTGCGTGAGATGTTTTGTGCTCGCTCCCGTCCTGACTGGACCTGTTGAAAATTTTACAGAGGATGATGAGGAACCCTGCACCCTTACTTGGAGCTTGCCTAGTTGACACTCGCGACCTGGACCCCTGGGGAGGTTCAGGCAGCTGCTCAGGAAGATACCTTGTATAGTATAGATAGCTTAGACTGTTCCTTCTTTTCATGCTTAGCTGTTGTCTTTATTTTTAGAGTTGTATATTTTAGAGATGATGAGACTTTATTATTTTATTCTGCTGTACCTCAGTTGAGGATTCTCTTATCTATTTCCATCGTGCTATATTCTACCTTAGATTGTGATTGAGTTGTACCTCTGTGTTGGCCTCCTTTTGGAGAGTATATTCATGTTATGTAGTTATAGTTCATGACCTAGAACAGCGTTCTACCGCCGACACTGCGACGTAGGCTGGGCATTGTTACGCTCTCGTACCCTCACTGTGGGTGCGGGTCGTGATACGTTTTTAGTGGTGGCCCATGCAGGTCGAGTTTATATAGTGATGTTCGAACTAGAGTATCACTACAGCCTGCAGTAGGATTAGGATATTTTGAGGTACTCAATCACATTCGGAAAAACTCTTAATCAGATTTCTTTTGTCTAAAATTGTTGCTTATTGACTTCCCTTTGAATATAAACTGTCCTCCTTTGAATTTTCGCTTCATTCTCAGAAATTGCTTCTTGTTTTGATCTGTTTTCATGATGGTTATGAAGGCACGATCTCATCGCTTCGGTTCGGGGGATACTATCGAGAGGCTGGCCACCTCTCGTCTTGTTCATCAGGGCCTCGAGACCGCAGCTTCTGTTGTGCCGACTCAGGTTGGCGTTTCCGCTACAATGGGGACAGCACATTGGCTGTGGTTTAGGGGCCAATTGGACAGGTATTTGGACAGCTTGTATAGCTGGTTTGTAGAGCTATATGCTGTCCAAAATTAGACTGAAATTGGGTTAGTAATAAGGGGAGTTTAGGACTGTACAAAATAGTTTTCTGTTTGAATGTAGATGTCAGGAAAGGGTATGCATGTATATGTGTGGGTGAAAGAAAAATAGTGACATTCTCACGATTTAAACCAGTGCATCCATGTTTCAAGATTGTGTGTGGAGATAATTAGGAAATCAATGTGTGATTGTGTGTAGCTATACATATAGGGTGTCAAACTCAATTTAGAAACCAGTTTTGTAGTGTAGTTGTGTGTGAATGATATATGGGCTAAGGGAATGTGTGTGTGTACAGGGAAACGAAAACAGTGTACATTTAAGGGAAAGTGTGTGGGAATTTTCCTGTGTACTGGAATGTGTCCCTGTGTTCAGGAATGTGAGGGTCAATCCTATGTGTGTGTGTGATGTATCAGGTATCAAGTGGCAGAAAAATACATGTGTGTCAAGCATTCCACATATGACATGAATTTTTAAGGAAATCAATTGTCAGTTATACCTACATTCGAAACTCAGTAAATCAATAATCAGGAAACTGGAAAAATGGGGATTCAATGCTCAAAACCAAAGACAATTCGAACCCAAGTCATCCAATTTCCTTCACAATCATAAACTAACATCAATATCAGTAAAGAAGACGACTGAACACCATAGATCAATTTGAACACTGAACTCAGATTAATAATACGAAAATTAGTTGAGAACCCTATATGAATCCAATACTCAGTGATTGTAATAAACAAATATCAGTTCCTAACCTATCAGTGGAATCACAACATTGAATCAGTTAACCATTTAAAGGATCCATGTATCAGTCATTTACAGTTTCGAAACCCAGTAAAATGTCTAATATCCCATTCTCATATCATAAGCCTAATCAAAACTGAAAAATAGAATTAACAGGTACTAACACATGTGTCCAGGATCCATTATGCCAAACTAATCATTAATTAAACAGTACACTGGGATTTAAACTCAGCGAATTAGAATTCTGAATGCATGTATCAGAAATTTAGGAATTGACAAATTCAAATGTAAAAACAACTAATTTATTAAATTAATAGGTTGGTAATGAACCCCCTCCTACATATGCTCGTGTCCCACCATTCATTTTGTGTCCAATACTGGACACAAGTGTCCAATACTGTGAATGTGAAACTCAGAGAAACAGTCAAGAAGACTGCCTCGTGGGCATGTGTCGGGCTAGATGGGGACACGTGTGTCTAACCATGAGTGCTATGGTCGAATCCTAAGTTAGATTAGGTCTAGGGCTTCGTGTCCAACCACCTGAAACGTGTCCAAGTGAGTCGTGTCGAAAGTTGTAGCCGCGTGTCAGTGGTATTTTCACGCGCGTGTGCAGCAGTACGCGATCCGTGCGCGTGTGATTTCTCCCAAACCACTGAATAAAAACCCATAAAAATTTGTGAGCCTCGTGTCAGTCACCTAAACAGTGTCCACACAAAATTTCGTGTCCAGATGTGTCTTGTACAGGGAGTTATAGCCCCCGAGTAGCAGGGCATGTGTGCCGTGTCTCGTGCAGCGAGTTCGTGTCCATTTTGGACATGGACTCAGCTCGATATGAGCTCAGAGTTTGGGGGTTCGAAAGCACACATCAAGGGCTAGAAATCTATTCAAATAGAATTTAAAAATAAGAAGAATTTATTCACTCAAGCATTTCATCGAACACATGCACCCTAACACTGATTCGTGTCCGATACGGACACGAAACGAACACGACTCAACACGAAACCAATACCTACGGCTAGGGGACACCTAGGGCTATCTAAATATACAAGAAAACTAGAATTTCATGGAGAGAATGAGAAGTTACCTATTGGTGTTCTTCTCCAAAGAAAGCTTCAAAATGGGGGATCCTTCTTGCTAATCCCAAAGCTCCAAATTGTCCCAAATTTGAGAATGACCTCCATGAACAGCAAGTATACCTAAATTAGAACCTATTGCAATTTATTTGAGGGAAAAAGGAGATAAAATGGAATTTCTATGAATTTCTAAAGTTGGGAAAATACCTCATCCTTAAGCTTGTTCTTTCCTAAAAGAGGCTAGCCCTAAATGGAAGAGAGTATAAATAGGGGTGGGGTTCCCAACGTGGCTGGCCATAGTGGGTTAGGGTTAGGGTTTAGTGATGGGCTATGGGCTTGGGCCTCTAATATGGGCTAAGTTGCTAATTAATGGTTTCAAATCATAAGTCATGTCTTATGACTAAAAGCCTTTCTATTCTAACCTGAGTTTAATGACTAACCATGAGTTAACTCTAGTATAACTAGGGTCACATGACCTAACCAAGTCCAAACACATCTAGGGTTAGCTTCTAGGTTAGTCTACCCAGTCAACACTAGTCAAAGTCAACCTAGTCAACCATCATTCAAATAATTCCAGAATAAATCCTAAAAATTTCCATAAATTCTAATAAATTATAATAAATTCAAATAATCCTAAAAATGTCAAAAATACCCTAATCACATGGCTAGGCTCTAGGGTAGGCAGTCTCTATGGTTTCACTAGCAAAATACCAAAATCACAAGTCATAAATTTAAATAGTTTAAAAATAATTAAAAATTACTAAAAATCATAATATGAAATAAATATCAATAAATAATAATTATAATTACAAAATTTCAAAATTACCCTCATCTGGAAAACTGGATGTTACATGTTCTTTCTGGGATCCGACCCAGCTGGTTTTGTATGGCCAGATACCGGAGTAGCTCTAGAGGATCTCCCTACTTTTCAGCCAGATGGTGACCACCAGGCGTAACCAAGGCAACGAGTGGATTTCCCTTTTGTTCTCCCACTTTATTGTAAAAATATTCTTTTGAGGCATTTAGCCGACGAGCACGTGTTAGCTTGATTGTACTTTACTTACTGTCTGCCTACGGGCTGTAACATGATTGGCAAATCCTAGGGTTGATCATGTATGACTGAAACTCTTGCTAGTCTTCATATTTTGTAATGACTAGCTTCATGATCATCCAAATATCTAATGTATGGGACGCCTTACTATTGTATATTTGGTGCTCTGACATCTTGTACTATTATTACTTGCTTGAGATTGAGACAATAGGCTTGTTCATGACTGTAAGAGACTGATGGCTTATAGTTAAACCCTCATGTATCTAGACAGCCGTGACCGTATAGCGAGGTGGGTTGCACTTCAATATACGTAGCTGGCTATGTATGCCCCCGCTCTCCAGTATTCTGGTTCTGGGGCGTTACATGGTTTAAGTGGTGGCCCATGCAGGTCTTGTAAATCAAGATATGTGAGGGTTTACCGAATAGATGTCTTAATTAGTACTTGCCCTTGATCTCTGCTCGTATCCTTTGAATCCCTAAATTCTTGACCAGATCTCATGCTTGTATCTTTGAATTGTCCTGGTCCTTCCTTATTGTTTCCTATATCGTCTTCTTCAGCGGCATTGTTCTTGGACCTACCGATCGGCAAGGCGGAGCACCTCCCGTGGACCAGCAGCAACCTGGAGATCAAGCCCAGCATTCAGGAGTAGCCTCCAGAGTCATGGCTACTGGGGGTCAAGAGCCACCAGTTCAGCCCGTCCAGCCTGCAGAGCCTGATGATGGCACCTTGGTGGGTCTCATCAGGACATTGTTAGCTTCTTAAGATCGTCGAGGCGATGCATTGTACCAGGCAGTGACAGATGCTCTGACCAGAGGAGGTCATTAAGGTAACAGTACGGCCGACAGCTTCAAGCGCTTGAACCCTCCCTTCTTCGATATTAGTGAAGATGCTATTGCTGCTGATGCATGGCTTCAGGACACTGAGGTCATTCTAGAAGCAGCCAGGACTCCAGAAGACGAGAAGGGGGCCGTGGTGCGACTTCCGTTATTGGATCTTGTCCGCAGCTGGTGGGTGGCGCAGGCCGTTGGATTAGTGGCACCTATTGCCTGGGCAGTATTTTGAGAGCGATTCTGGACCAAGTAATTTGATGCTGTAGCTCGGTACGATCTACAGATGAGGTTCACCAATCTGAAGAAGATGGACATGACGGTCGACGGATATGCGGCCAAGTTTTTCAGGCTTAGTCGGTATGCTCCCACCTTGGTGACGACCGAGTTTGATAGAGCCCAGCGGTTCCAGCAGGGGCTCCATCTAGAGATTTTGTTGGCAGTAGAGAAGTTTGAGCATCAGACTTTTGATGCAGTGTTGAGAGCAGCTAGGAGGCATGAATATACCTCACAAAGGATTATGGACCGGACCGGAGGTCGGAAGCGATCTCACGGCCACATGAATCAGTCTTCAGCACCAGCCCGACAGCTAGGGCTTTGACCATTGGAGCTTCGAGGCGGGCGGCCTCAGTGACGTCAGTTCAACATTCAACCCCGACGTACCCTCAGCAGCAGAAGCAGAAGCACTCTTCCGCAGTGGGATGTTCACACTGCGGGAAGCCAGGACATGTGGTATCAGAAATGTCGTAGAGCACAGGGCTCGTGTTCGGCTTGTGGAGTACCCACAGGGTTAGAAACTGCCCGAATAGGGGGAGTTCATCTTCTTCGACCTTTTCTAGTCCCTCGGTTAGGGGACCAGCCCAGTACCAGTCCAGCAGTAGCAGTACCCGTTGCCGAGGCCCTTGCCACCTCAGACCCAAGCATTTCAGCAGCAGAACCCCCAGCAGTATGCACAAGCCCAAGCCCAGATTCAGAACCGACAGCGAGGGTTTCAACAGAGGGGACCCACACCCCGAGGGCACGGTCAGGCAATGGCGATGACCGTAGAAAAAGGATTGGCACCAGGTGAGATAGTGGCAGGTACTATTCTCGTCAACTCGTTTCCAGCATCCGTATTATTCGATTCTGGTGTATCGCATTCATTCATGTCTGTACGATTTACGACACGGATAGGACTGGAGCCCGAGTCATTATCAGTAAGGCTCAATATGCTTACTGGTAACAGTCTTATGGGAGTAGATAGATTGTTTTTCTCGTGTCGGATCGTAGTTAGCGGTAGAGAGTTTTTTGCTAGATTGATAGAGTTCCCGATGGCCGATTATGATGTGGTCTTAGGGATGGATTGGTTAAGGAACCAGTATGCTAGGATAGACTACCATATTGGCAGGGTTGTTTTTAGCATTCCAGGCGAGCCAGAGTTTTTTTTTCCGAGGTGAAGTTGAACCTTCTCCTCCAGTATTGCGGATGGCAGTAGTAGCAGTGCAGTTACCCCGGATAGTCGAGGAGTTTCTGGATGTTTTCCCAAAAGAGCTTCCAGGAATGCCGCTGTAGGTCCTAAAAATCAAGTTGCACCCATCAAAGAAGCAATGAAAATCAAATTGTGCATCCTTCAAATGAACTACGCAGGAGACAGATTGCGCAACAACTCAACTGCGCAAGCTGAACTACGCACCCATCCAAGCGCGCTAGCTGACGTGGCAACGTCATCATTACCTGACACAAAATCAGATCTTCTGACAACTGACAGCCCGAAGAACGAGGAAACTGTTCGTTTCTTGTGCCACGCCGCCATAATAGCTGTCTAGCGCAGTCCAGCTGCCAAAAGCCAGCGCAGTCTGACAGCTCAACCTCAGCACAATCCGAGTCTTAGCACAACCCATTGGAAGCGCAGTCTGATGCTAGCGCAGTTCAAGTGGCGCAATCCATCAAGATAACTGACATTCTGTACGTGGTATACATGCCATCAATTGCTCACCACATGGCAACTGTCTGTACACGACCAAGCGCATTTCAATCAAACAATGCCACACGTCTCATACAGTTGGCCCACGATCGAGTAACTACTAGCGCAGTTCACTGCTTGCGCAGTCCAATGCCTGCGTAATCCATCCTGTGCAATCCAGAAATAACTACTAATTAGTTATTTTCCAGAACTCTATAAATAGAGTTTCAAGTCCTTCATTATCAAGCCCAGATCAGATCAGAGATCATTGAAGTCATCACCAGAGATCAGGAGTTCTTGCCAAAGTACTGCTGCATTCTTCAGAGGCTACCGTCTTCAAAGTTCACATCGTCCAAGGGATAAAGCGATCGTCTTCAGATGGGATTTCTATAGTTGTACTTTCCTAGAATTCAATTGTAATCTTCTTACAAAGTTTGTGAAATAAAGAACACTTTTGTTTTTGCAAAAAAAATGGCGACTCTGCTGGGGACGACTTTCTCCTCCGACGAGGAAGTGACAACTCAATGTGATGTTGCGTCTATCGAAAAGATGCAGAAGACGTTAGTTTAAAGGTCAACCAGACGGCCTAGGAGGCGATGATCAACTCCGGGACTACTCGTCGCACTGCAACTTCTGCCAAGAGTAAAGTCTGTTCAGTGTGGACTCCAAAGTCCTCTGCACAATCCTCTGCGCAATCCTCTGCGCAGTCTGCCGTCTCTGCTCCCAAAACTGCTGCATAGTCTACTGCCTCTACTGCCTATGCGCAGTATACTACTCCCCTTGCCAGTGCACAAACAACTTCCTATGCTGCTCTGGAAAAGTGCAAGACTCCTCTTCCCCTAGCGCAGTTGGCTGCAACTCTTCCTGCACAATCTACCACTCCATCAACTAGAGTGCAACTCAAGCACTCTGAAGTCAAGACTCCTGCTGCACAAGCCACAGTGTCTGTGGCCAGAAGGCCATCTGTCAAAGCTTCTCATGCGCAACCAACCAATGCGCCTACTGTCACTTCAACTCCTGCGCAAACTGTGCCAGCGCAGTCTAAGAGGGATAGCCTTTTGGCTAATCTCCCTTCTTCTCACAGCAAGGGAAAAAACTCTGCTCCTCTTTCCAAGCATCCTGTTGCTCCTGCGCAATCCACTGGGGGTAGTCTGTTGACTGTTCCTCCTCCTCCTCCTCAGAACAAAGGAAAAGGTCCGTTGGACTTTTCTCAAACTTCCTCGTTCAACGACTTGGAAGACAACAGAGGGAAACGCTTTTTAGCTAACCCTTCTTCACAAAACAAGGGAAAAGGTCCTTTGGTCTTTTCTCAGTCTTCCTCGGTTTTTACTGTAGAAGATCAATCTGAACGTGCTTCGGCACCGATCAGTACAAAAACTCTCTCAAATAAGAGTTCTTTTTTCCTCCTTGCCAAAGGGAAGTGTACTGATTAAAGAGGTATTCTGCCTACTCCGGTAGCAGAATTCTAAGATCTTCCAACTCTCAGGATATCCCGCTCAAAACAGGGAAAATTACTGGTGTCTCAGACAGAAACCCCTGGGGGTGAATTTGCTGATCTAAGGACTTATCTCAATAGACCAGCTTCTATGAAACGCAAACAGCCAATGCCGAAGATCAACCAGCATCAGAGGCAAACTTCCAAGGTGAAGAATCCTGACACCTATGCTAATAAAATGAGTACTTCTTTATATACTCATGGGACAAAACATTTGAAGAACCGGAACCATGTTCAGAATGTTGTCAAAGAACATATCCTTCGAACTTCTTCTCGTCCCGTCATTATTCCTGATCTCCGAGAGCACCTCAAGCAAAAGCGGGACGATATCTTAACACCTCCAGTTCAACCACTTGGACACCATTGCAATCACAAGGTTGTCATCAAGTGTTGTTGTCAGACAACAAAATGATCTGTCTGCAATCGTTTGAATTTTGCAATGTCTGAACCAATGTCAGAAGATGAAGACGAAGTGTTGTACGCTTCCGTCAACATGACTTCTCGAGACACTGGAGGTAGAAAGTGCTCCAAGTACGGCAAGCCCCGCAAGCCCAGCCAGCGGTATTTAGATTTACTCCAAGAATCTTCTGAAAGAGTATTCCAATATACCAGATCCCGAAGCCAAGATGCAATCGGTCAAAGGAATCTTCTCCAAGATCCTTCCGGTCATCTCCCTCTTTCTCACATAGGAGATGATTCTTTCTCTGATTATGATGCATACAGCGAAAGTTTTGAACATACAGTGTCCTCTACTGTACCTAGAGAAGTGACAGCTTATGTTGTCACTGAAGACCCAGATGCTTCTAGTTCGGCTAGTCAAGAACAACGAATAGCTATACTAGAAGACAAGCTGAAGACCATGGCTGAAATGGTTGCAAGTATGCATTCTATCATCATAGCCCAACATACAGTACCACCGACTGTACCTGCTATAAATCCTGAGATCATAGCATCGTCGGTGTCTGTCAATACAGGACTGGGGGTAGTATCTCCTCAAATACCTCATGTACAGATTCAACCTACACCCAGTCAGTCAGGTGCTGGGGGTAGTGCTTACCACGTTGTTCCTCTCCCTAACACTCTTATTCAGCCTCCTCCTTCTTCATCATCGGAGGATGCTAATGAAGCTGTCAAACTCTTGCGCACTCAATTTGAGGCTTTCAAAGAGAAAGACAATTTGTAGAGATTGGGAATCAAGCAACCTTATCCTATTGAATGGAAGAAAGTTCCATTTTCTTCTAAGTACAAGATTCCAACAATCACCCTGTTTGATGGCAGCACATCTCCTAGTCAGTTTATTAACCACTTTGAGGTAATGACTGTCCAACTTCAGCCAAATGATGCTCTTCTTACCAGGGTATTTGTCGGCTGTTTAGCCGGTGTAGCATATGATTGGTACAGAAGCTTGCCTGATGGCTGTATCACCTCTTTCTCGGGTTTGAAACAAATCTTCTTGGAACGATTCTATGAGGGGATCAACGACATGACCATGTCAGCCCTTAATAAAATCAAGCAAAGACATAATAGAATCGCTGAAAGTTTCATTGAAAGGTTTCGTCGAAAAGCTTTAAAAATGCCTCCTGGAACTCCGGCCGCTGTTACTATAGACACCTGCAAGGCAAATCTTTTGCCTATCATCAGCATATGGACGGGGTCAACTCAGTTCCAAGACTGGCCATCCTTCATTGTCAATGCTAAAGCAGCTGAAGTTAGTGCTGACAAGTTTAAGCAGCTAGGGGTACACATGTCTAACCCCGACCGGGACGAACACTCGACATCGAGTAGCGGTAATCGCCAGAACAACCGCAAGGGAGAAGAAACTTTGAATATCAACTTGAAGAACAAAGAATCTCTAGCGGTTAACGTAGCTCCACCTACATCTACTTCTACTCCTTCTGCACCTCAATCAAGGGATCCTCATCCGAAAGTAGAGTACTCCTTTGACGAGAATGACACCGTGAGCATCTTTGATTGCTTGATCAAAAGCAATAAGCTCCAACTCCCAGACCCGAAGAAGCTTGATGAGGTCGGTAAGACTGATCATCCCAAATATTTTGTCTATCACAGGTTCATTGGGCATCCCACTCGAGCATGTTATGTGCTCAAAGGCAAGATTCAAGAGCAAGTCAACGCTGGTGTTGTCACTCTGTAGCAAGACGAGAAGACGGTTACCGTGAACATGGTCTCAGTTTAGTTCGGTAACTTCCCTCCGCAGATGGTATAGCACGGTGTCATCCCTATCCCCAAGGCCACTCTTGAGATCGAGAATCTCCCTTCTCTACGAAGTGAAGGTCTTGTCCCCTTATCTCTTGACAATGGTAAGATTATGTGGATTCACCCTGATCTTGCTTCGAAGTTCGAAGTTTCCTCTTCCTCCAAGAAAAAAGACCGCTCCAAGGGCAAAACAAAGATCTGCAATATGGTGTCTTTTGACCCCATAGTTGAAGAGGAAATCCTGCTGGGCACCAGATCAGGGAAAGCCTACTTACGAGAAGTTCTTAAAAATCAAGAAAACCCTGCTTCTTCTTCTGAGTCCGCTCCAGTATAATCTATTTCCACTGAGGACATCCCTTCTGCATCCTCACCGGTTGTAGAACCCATTCCACCCAAACCGACAGCAGTCGACAAAGGAAAACAACAAGTCCGCTTCGACAAACCTTTAAAGAAGTCATCTCTTTCTGGACTTGAGAAGCCATACAACTTTGATATTTTAGCTCAACTAGCCAATACACCGGCCAGGCTATCAATTTTCGAGCTCTTGCGTCTCTCCAAAGAAACTCGAAAAACTCTGAGTGAAGCTCTAATACGGGCAGAAACCTGTCTAACCCTTCTAAAGAAGCCGAAGGCAGAGCCTGTCTCTTGCCTCCATTGTCATAGTATGTTGGAGTTAATTCCAAACGTTACCTTCACACAGGATGATATGCTGATGGAAGACAATAGGCATGACCGTCCTCTATACTATACAGGATATGTCGACTCGATGAAAGTCGATCGTATTCTGATAGATCCAGGGTCAGCACTCAGCATCATACCAAAGACAATGCTAGATGCACTGAAGATCCCAGTACATAGTCTTTCTGGCACAATCACCACCATCTTGGGGTTCAACCAGGAAGAAGTGAACCTCTGGGCAAGTATCGCCTAAAACTCCAAATAGGCAATCTCCGCACAAAAGTGACCTTCTACATCATAGACAACCATGGTTGTTCTTACAATGCTCTTTTGGGGAGACCATTCCTTCACAAACACAACATTGTTCCTTCGACTCTCCATCAATGTTTCAAATATATTGATGACAATGGAGAGGTTCAAAAATAGGTTGCTGATCTCTATCCTTTTCAAGGTGTCGAAGCATATTGTAACGATGCTCGCATGTATAAGGATAAGTTCATGAAGGTAGTATTGGCTCTGGATACTGAAGAAGAACAAGAAGCAGTGCCTAATGACACCCTCATCATACCTGTCAAAGGGCATGTTTTTCGTCCTCAATCCTCCAAACCATTGGCTATTCACTTGCCAGTCCAGAAGCAACCAACTGATGGTGGTCAGGATCAAAGGGAGCTCACCTCTTCTGAGCCACTTGTTATTGACCTACGTCGTAACAAGGATAAAAGGCAGCTCACCTCTTCTGAGCCACGTGTTATTGATTTATCTCATAACAAGGATAAAAGGGAGCTCACCTCCTCTAAGCCACTTGTTATTGACCTCCATCGTAATAAGTCCAATCCTCTTCCACGTCCTTCTTCTTCCCCTCTTGTAATCAATCTGACCAAGCCTGCTAAGGCTAAAGGTCCTGTTGTAAATACAGATGTACCAATCAATGAAAAAGCATCTCCTTTCCAGTATACTGATGTCATTTATCATGCTAAGTGCTATTTGGATATGTTCGATAGCTTTCAGTCATTTAAATGGGAGTTGTACAGTCTCTTCAAACAGAGGTGTTACTCGAACACCCAGATGATTCATACTTTGTTGTCCCTTATCGAAAGAGAGGCAAGAGTCCGATACTTTTTAGTAAAGGACCAGAAAAAAATTCAGTTATATGGATGATAGCAAAAGTAACGATACGGGGCATCTTCAACTTCGTCGTTGCAGTCAACAATCAAAAGACATCATCCGAAAGATGGGTTATGACTTCAAGAATGGCCTCAACTATGGTAAGGGTAGACGAACTCCTATCCGTACAGATGTTCCGAAAGGAAAATCAGAGATGTACTACAGCAGGACGAAAAAGAGGTCTCGGATATGCTTCACCTCTGGTATTATCTCCTAGCAGCCTCCAAATCCGATAGTGAGGAGCGCTCCAACTCTTCTGATTCCAGATCATGGGATTCTGACACATGCATCGGTCAAGTTCATCGATTGATCGTATCTTCTAACATGGTCTCCGCTGAACTTCCAGAAGGCTATGACGAGGATATTGAAAAAAAATCCCGAAACAGATCCTTGGGCTCAACGAATGGATACCCAATGGGAACTCCGATTCGAACAACGAGAACCTCCTACCGAAGATCAATTGGTTCAAATTGACGTAGGAGAGAGCGGGTCACCTCGTCCAATATTCATCAGCAAGAACCTTCCAGAGGCAGATAAGCAAGAATTAATTCTTCTTATTCAAGAATATATTGATGTCTTTGCCTGGAGCTATGAAGACATGCGGGGTCTAGATCCCAAAGTTGCTACTCACAAATTGTAACTTCTTGCCTAATGCAAAACCAGTCAAACAGCAATAACGACGCTTTAAGCCAGAAATGATGGACGCAATCGACGATGAAGTCAAGAAGCTCATCGATTGTGACTTTATCCGAGAAGAACAACATCCAGATTGGGTAGCCAACGTCTTTCCAGTTCTAAAGAAAACCGAAAAAGTTCGTGTTTGCATCGACTTTCGGGATCTTAATGAAGCCTGTCCAAAAGATGAATTTTCTCTTCCTATCACGGACGTCATGATTGACAACACTTGTGGGTTCGAGCGAATATCTTTCATGGATGGATTCTTCGGATACAATCAGATTCGGATGAATCCTGAAGATGAAAAACATACTTCTTTCTGCACTCCTCGCGGAGTCTATTGCTATACCGTAATGCCATTTGGTCTCAAGAACGCTGGTACAACTTACCAACGAGCCATGAGTACTATCTTTCGAGATCATCTGCGCAAGACTGTCGAATGCTATATCGACGATATTGCTGTCAAAAGTCGTCTAAATGAAGATCACATCCAAGATTTAAGAACTATCTTCAATCTAATGTGCCAACATCAACTCAAAATTGTAACGCCCCAGTCCCAAAATACGTAGGACTAAGTACGTAGACATGCCAGCTGTATTCATACAAAGTACGTAGGCCTCGTATAAATACTGTAGCCTCCCTTCCCGGAATTTTGAAAATATTTTTATTATTATTTATTTGTTTTAAATAGTGATTTTAGATTTTATAAATAATTATTTAGTTAATTGTTACGGTAGATGATTTTAGCCATGGTGGAGTTTTGGAGTACAAAACAACAAGGAATTGTGGCACGGGAGTGGTAGCAGTGTGCCTTGACTAGTGTACTAGCCATGCCCGGGGAGACCTAGCAATAGGAACATCCTAACTAGGAAAACCAGGCCAAGTTGCGACTTAACCCGCACCGAAGAATTATTTATTATTTAATTATTGAGTTTTAGGAATCCGGTTGTACCGAACCTGTCCAGACTGGACCCGAACCAAATCCCAGCCTATGTAGGCATGCAGTGGAACCCGGGACGGCCATGTAGACATTTTATGTGTGTATAAATGTTTCCTATTTATTTTTAGGACGTGGCAAATACTTTCTAAATTTATAATAATTTATTTAAATGGTGTGAGATTCATTTTATATACAGTTGTATACGTATATTATAATATTATTTGTTATTATATGGATCCATAAGTTAAATATATAGATGACTAGTAGTATATAGTATCTTCCAAATCCTTAGTACTTTATTTCACTATTCCATCTATTTACTTATTTATTTAAGTGATATTTAACTATTAATTCATTTATGCATCCGAGAATGTATTTTCGTAGCCAAAGAATTATGGCATAAAACAGGGCTTAAGTTTAGATTATTTATATAATTCTTTCTGATATTTATCTACAGGTGTATAAATATATGTATGTGTACATTTACTTTGTTATATAGGGACTTAAGTTATATAAGAGATAAGAGTACTATTATCATTATTATTATTATTGGTATTATTATTAGATTACTCTTATTGTATCGTTATTATTATATATTTTGCGTGTATATATATAAATATATATTGGCGTTTATGGTATGTATATATATATACACCTATATATGTAAATGAGTATATATAATATATATGGTAGAGTGTATGGATATAAATACTCGTATATATATAAATAAAGTTTAGATATATAGAGTAAATCGATATATTATATATATATATGTGTGTATTTATGGGTAATTACGTATTTGGGTATAAAAATATATTGTATATTTATGTATATATGTATAAATACACATAGGTTTTATGTTATTATGTGTGTATATATATAGGTATACGTATATATATATATACGTGTATTTATGTGTATTTATGGGTATATAAAAATATGTGTAGTAATATATGAGTATTAATATATAATGAAATAGAAAAAGAAAAAGGGAATCAAATAAGCCCGAGCCCTCCATTCCAGCCCAGCTGATAGGATGAGCCAGGCAACCCGCAGTGGCCCAACCCGAGAACCCAGCTAGGCCCACGAGGCCAGCTCCCCAAACGAGCGAAAACCCGACCCCCACCCCTGCAGTATATAGGTGGGATCGATCGATCGAGAAAAACCTAAAACCCCTGCCACGCCACCTCGCCACAGTGGGCGCACCCCCAGCCACATCCGCACGCACCTACGGGGCCGCCGTCGGTCGGCCGAGCCGCCGAAAAACACGCACACGCGCGCGGAGGGCGACAGAAGCAACAACAGCAGTTGCGTCAATGGGGCCAACTTCACATCGATTTTCCCGCCACCTCGGTTCATCGTTTTACGAACGAATTTCTCCGGTATGTCGACAACCTTACCCTCGATAATCTCCTTCAAGTAGTTTTTATTATTTTGCTTCGTATGCGATGGAAAACGAGTTCCAAAACCGAGAAAAATCTCGATTTCTGGATTCAGAAATTGTCCTGAAAATGCCAAGTTGGCGGTCGATTTGCGATCAAGATATCGAGAATTTTGGGAAACCACTTGAACAAAGTTTTATACAACCTAACCGAGATTGAAACCTTACTTTTGGATTTAATTCTAGTTACTTATTTTCTGTTTAAAATTAGGTTAAAGTGTTCCAAAAACCTGTTTCAAAAACAATAAAAATCATCCACACGACCTGCGTCACGCCAATCCGGACGACGTGGTCGCGCACCGTAAGCATCGAAAGCTGCGTAACGGCTTCCTGGTCGTGTGGGCTTTGACGGAATTCAAATTGGTCGCATGTGCGCGACGAATTTGATGCGTATCCGTCAAAATTCATCGTATCGTGCACGTTGCAAATTCTCCAATTACTTTGTGCACGCTCGTCAGATCGAGACGAAACTTGCGCCATCAGGACCGTATCGTTTTTTTGGTCCTGCATACCAAGTTTGGTCCGATTCTGAGACAGTTGAATCCGACGTCGTTTTGTGGGCCCCACGGTCCCACTCAACGGGCGATTTTGTGCACGGCCCGCCGGAATCCAACTCTCGATATACGGTTGGGTTCGTATCAGAAAACTGGATCCGTAGACATATAGTTTGATGACTTTAGAGACCGTTGACTCTGGCACACTTTTCGGTGCAAAGCGAGTCCAACGGCGGACACCGTTTTTGCCCGAAATTACCGTTTTGCCCCTGTGTCCAGAATTGGACTTAAGGACAGGCAATCCTAGCTAATTTGACTATTTTGAGAATGTTAGTACTGTTTATTTCAGCATCCGGAGACTTCTACATGTGTTGACTGTTTGTGGCTCATTGAGTGGTATGGTATTTTGGTTTCTCCAGCTAAGGACCTCAGGCAAGTGCATCTTTCTAATTGCTTTCCGATTCATAGTAGTCTTTTCATTTCATGTCTATACATATATCTTGCTGCTTGTTGACACGCTCGTCACACGAAGTTGTCGGGAGGGGAAATATCTTAGTATACATGTGGACTACCCAGAAATATCCCATTATGTCTAATCTTGAATGCTAGCCGCTGCGCACGACACGTGCAGTGTGCCTTATTTACCCCCTAGTCGTCCACATGTTGAAACAGATATTTCACACCACCTAGATAGATGTCTTTTATTAGTTTTTTCTTGTTTACTTCTCTATCGTGCTATGTCATCAGTTTCTTACCAACTTTCATATCTCATATGCTATTTTCATGTCTTGTTAATTCTGTTATGTTTTGCATTGCCATCGGTTTGTGTACTTGTTCCAATCCTGACTGGATAACCAACATTTTTCAGGTTTAGCCGCTATCACTCTTAGCACTGGGGAAGACTTGGGTATGCTGAAGACAACCTAGAATAGAAAGCATTTGTATCAATTTCTTTAATTGTAAAACTTTATTTTTCCTTTAAATGTAAATGTTGTAACTGTTGTAATAAACTTAGAAATGTGAATGAGCAGCAATTGCTTTATTTTTGAGCAGTTATTTCTTGCGGACTTGACAGCGTTCTACCGCCGACTCTGCGGCGTAGGCTGGCTTGGACACGTCTCGTATCCTCCCCCAATATCTTCCATACTGTTCAAGTTATGTCCATGGCTCGTCCAGTTTTGTAACTGCTTGAGTCTCTAAAAACTCTAGTCATAGCAGTTACGATCACCTACCGTCACACGACTATAAAGATAGCTAGTCAATAAGTCGTATCCCTAATGAAAATGCCTCAAACCGTGTAGTATAAGTGTCATGGCCAGCGGTGATATAAAAATATCCCGCAATAGGAGGGTGGTCTGCTAACACTAAGTTAACATGCATATAGTAAAAAATAAAACGACTAATAAAGTTGCTTGCACCCAAGTGTGGCTTGGACGCGCAGTTTATAACAAAGGAAACTAACAATATGAAATAAAATAAATAATGCAGAAAATAAATAATTTGACAGTAAATTAGTAAGGTATACTTGCCTGTTGCGACGCCTGGTGAGCTGCCTGGTGTGGTACAATAAAGGTGGCACAAGATCGACTTCGGTGTACAACTACGCAAAGGAGTCTCCGATGGTGGCACGGATTGTCCCAATGGGTCCAAGATAGTCTGATTGGTTGGGGTCGGTGTGAAGAATTTCAGAATTCACAAAATAGAGAATATGACTAGGCACGGGCAAGATTGGATATTTGAAGAGATTTGGTAGAAAATAAATAAATAAACTATTTTAGAAAATTAAGTATATCTTTAAACCAAGTTTTTATTACTCAAAGTACTATATATAAATTCTTAAAAATATATTTTAGGCCAAAACTAATTTTTGGTAAAAATCATAATTTGTCAAATATAAAATTTTAGGTCAAAAACTATGTTTTGAAAAATAGCTAGTATATTATAACAATATTTTCTTTTCTTTATTTTTTTCTATGTTAAAAACCACATTTGAAATACTAAAATAATACCATGTTATACTCTTAGAAAATGCAAATAGACTTCAATAAGAATAACAATATTAATAAGTAAACAGTGTACATATATAATATTTAAATAATAATAATAATAATAATAATTATAGTAATAACAGTTATAAAAAAGAAAACAAAACAATTAATAAAAACAAAACAAATAATAAAATACAAAACAACAAAGAAAATGAGTGCTACTCTTGTTATTAGAAAAAGGGGAGAGAGAGTGAGGAGAAAGGGGAAGGGACGAGAGGAAGAGTCGGGGAGATCGGAGAGAATAGGGAGGCGAGAGGGAGGCGGAGAAGGGCTGGGCGAGGGGAACGGAGTGGGCGGAAACACGGCACTGCGGGCGGCCGTTTGTGGAGATCTGCCCGCCGCCGACGGTGGGGAAACCCCGCGGTGGCGCTGGATCACCATGCCGTGGCGGCGGAGCTGTGGAGCTCGCCGCTCCTAGCCGGAGGCGGCGGCGACTCGACGAGGAGGGGTACGGCAGATCGGGGGTTCGGCAGGGTTAGGCGGTCACGGCGAAGAGGCGGATCGGAGGCTCTTGGCACGACGAAGGGTTTTGGGGCTCGGGGAGGAGTCGTCGGGGGAACGGCGAAGACGGCGAACTCGACGGTGAGACGCCGGGGAGAACCAAGGTTAGGGTTTACTTTTTTTCTTGGCTGGTTTGATGGTGGTGGTGGTGCTATGATATTTTTTGCCGGGGCAGCGGTGGTGTGTGGTCGGAGTACGGCGGCGTAAAGATGAGGACGACGACGGTGGGTTCTTGAGGTTTCTGGTGGTGGTCAGGGCCGAAAGACGGGTGGTACGGGGTTGTCGACAGGTTCTAGGTCGGTGGCTGTGGTTGTGGGGATGCCGGATTGGCGGTCGGGCCGGGGGCGGTGGAGATGTTGGGGCCAGGAGGTGTTTTCTCACGGTTGGTTAGATGGTTGACTCCGGCGAGGGTTGTCCGGAGTCAGCACCTGGAGGGGGATTTGGGGTTGGGTTGGCCGGAGGAGTCGGGTGTGGTGGTGGCAGTAGGTGATGTTGGTGTCGTTAGGGTTAGGTTTAGGACTTGGAATTTGGTGTATCGTGCCGGGTTGTCGGCACGGGAAAGATCAATGTATGTGTAAAAATAATGGAATAAGATAGCGGACACGTACACGGACACGATGCACGAGTGGTTGGGAATAATTTGTAGAGAAAATTTGGCTTGTGGAATTATGGAGGAGTACCTGCCTATTTATAGGATGTGAGAATTCCCATTTGGATAGGATTAGATTGATTTAAAACCCAAATAGGTAAATACCATATTAATTTAAATAGTTTTAAAGCAATTTCAATCAAATTCTAAATCAATTTAAATCTAGGTAAATCTTTATATTAAAATAGAATCCATAAAATACATCCATATTTTTAAATCATAATAATTTATCTAAATATCAATCAAACAACATTTAAAAATATATTTTTATGAACACTAATATTATAATAATAATTAATTTCGAAAATCTCAATAATATTTTTAAATATTGATAGAAAATATTTGGAATTATCCTTTGTAAAATAAATAATTAAAATGTCTAAATTATGTATAATATTTTGAAATACCTTTTGTATTAAGAGAAAATAATTTTTGAAAATTTAAATCGTCTACACGAATCAATTTTCGTGTACTTCACATTCAACTAAAATTATATATATATATATATATATATATATATATATATATATATATATATATATATATATATATATATATATATTTGAAATCGGTATAATTAAATAAAATTGCCACTAGTGTGACGAAATTTTTTTTCAAACAAAAATAAAATATTTACTATAATAATATTGAAATGAAATGTTTTTTCTAAAATCTATAAATAAAGTGTTTTCAAAAAAAAAAAAATATATCCCGTACATATTCGTACTCGACGAAATTTCGCGCGCGACGTTCAAATTCGAAAACAAAAAAAATCAATACCAAATAAAATTTTAAAATCTTAGTGAAAATTTAGGGATTTTACATCCTACCCAACTTACAAGAATTTCGTCCTCGAAATAAAAAATTGAGTAGGGGGGTTTGAGAGGGTACAAGGGTATATCAATGAGGAACAATCAAATCACGACGTTCAAAAATATACATTAGAAAATCGCGATTTTCAAGTATTGCCGAAATAATCATGGATATGGTTATGGGTGAGGTCGTTAACTAACGTAAGTAAAAGATCAAGAGTCTTGGAAGTGAAGGTAAAATAATTTGAGAACAGGGGCACATGGTCCCTTGGAAAAAATAGTCATCTAGGTTTAGGGGGTACGACTAAGAAAACATTTCTAGTCATTCCTAAGTTCCAAATGATTAGATGGTCAAGTAATAGTTTGAGGGCGAATAACTTGAGACGAGATTATAGTCACGTGGCTTGGTCGAAGGCTAACTAGCTTTCATGGTCATAGGCGAACACTTGGTTTCTATCTATCAAGTACGAGTCTTCGTCTAACTAAGTGAAAGACGAAAACAAATATGAGTCCAAAGAAGTTGTTTTCGAATACCAATATATGGTTCAAAGGCGAGTGAGTAATTCAAAAGAATTGTCAAGGCTGTCGCAGATGGGACCCTAGAGAACAAGTTTAGCTATGTCCCTATCCACGTAGAACGATAAATAAAAGCGAACCAAAGTGCACTTGGTTGATTAGACCATCATGCACCGGTTCTAATAAGACAATATACTAGTGAGTGGCCACTCCAAAGTATATATCTTGATCAAGCTCGATAAAGAATTAGCTTGCAAATACTAGGCTATATTAGCATCATTAGTCTAGATAATAAAATATAGGCACGTGAGATTTTAGATTGAAATAGAGTAGAATTAGTTCAAACTCCTTAAGACTCTCAGTTATATCCTATGTTGGTCTCTATACAGTCATCCTATAGTCTCTTTGTCCAAGTCTTTGGTTGACTAGATGGGTTAGGGTCCTCTAAATTCTAGAACCTAAGTGAACTTGCTAATATAGGTCACAAGGACAAAGGGTTTGCTAGGTCATAAGCCATTCTACCCAACTTACAAGAGTTAAACTTGTAGGGTGATGGGACAATGGAACATGTATACCTAGTATGGATTACCTTTCTAACCAACATCAAGCACGAAGGAAGGATAAGAATTAACGGTAGAGGGAATCAAGCAAGATACAAATCGAGGAGTCAAGCGAGAAGGCAGTCTAGTTTGTGGATGAGATCCTAGGCTCTAATCCTATACGCAGGCTTGTTTGGCACGGTAAAGTAACCAAATAATTTATCTTGACCTGCATGGGCCACCACAAAAACATGTAACGCCCAGTCCCAAAATACGTAGGACTAAGTACGTAGACATGCCAGCTGTATTCATACGAAATACGTAGGCCTCGTATAAATACATAAACTGTAAAATATAGTAATCCAAGACAAACTAAATCTCATCCACAATGAAAAAGAATAATAATATAAATATCAACTCGAATATTTATGATACAATCGTTGGGCGGAGACAAAGTCCACTACCAACTATCTCAATGAAAGAAATGTACAATAAATCGAGCGATAAAAATGGCAAGATGAACCAAACACAATCGTCTTCGAAGGAATGGAGAAGACCACGGCCTTAGCTAGGATACCTGCGGAAGACATGAACACACACCTGGGAAAAAACCAGGTCCTCAGACGGACGTAGCAAGATACAGAAAGAACAAGCTAATATGAACTGTCAGAATAAAATAATATATAAACTAGACATAAATATACAAAGGATATTCTAACCACCTAAGGTGCAATTTAGAGGACAACTTTCATGCGCATGGGTGGGATTTTAGGCTATGTGTACGTAACTGGCATCCAGTCATCTTTATCCGGCCGTAACGTCCAAAACGTCAGAGGGTATCTGCAAATATATCGCCACAGTTCCAGCCGGAGACTGTGGTTTACCTGTTTGGCTTCCCATACGCACTAGCGACTGTCCTCCTCCAATATCTCCCACACTGGTCAAGTCATGTCCATGGCTCGTCCAGTTTTGTAACTGCTTGAGTCTCTAAAAACCCTAGTCATAGCAGTTTCGATCATCTACCGTCACACGACTATAAAGATAGCTAGTCAATAAGTCGTGTCCCTAATAAAAATGCCTCAAACCGTGTAGTGTAAGTGTCATGGCCAGCGGTGATATAAAAATATCCCGCAATAGGATGGTAGCCTGCTAACACTAAGTTAACATGCATATAGTAAAAAATAAAACGACTAATAAAGTTGCTTGCACCCAAGTGTGGCTTGGACGCACAGTTTATAACAAAGGAAACTAACAATATGAAATAAAATAAATAATGCAGAAAATAAATAATTTGACAGTAAATTAGCAAGGTATACTTGTCTGTTGCGACGCCTGGTGAGCTGCCTGGTGTGGTACAATAAAGGTGGCACAAGATCGACTTCGGTGTACAACTACGCAAAGGAGTCTCCGATGGTGGCACGGATTGTCCCAATGGGTCCAAGATAGTCTGATTGGTTGGGGTCGGTGTGAAGAATTTCAAAATTCGCAAAATAGAGAATATGACTAGGCACGGGCAAGATTGAATATTTGAAGAGATTTGGTAGAAAATAAATAAATAAACTATTTTAGAAAATTAAGTATATCTTTAAACCAAGTTTTTATTACTCAAAGTACTATATATAAATTCTTAAAAATATATTTTAGGCCAAAACTAATTTTTGGTAAAAATCATAATTTGTCAAATATAAAATTTTAGGTCAAAAACTATGTTTTAAAAAATAGCTAGAATATTATAACAATATTTTCTTTTCTTTTTTTTCTATGTTAAAAACCATATTTGAAATACTAAAATAATACCATGTTATACTCTTAGAAAATGCAAATAGACTTCAATAAGAATAACAATAATAATAACAATGTTAATAAGTAAACAGTGTACATATATAATATTTAAATAATAATAATAATAATAATAATAATAATAATAATAATTATAGTAATAACAGTTATAAAAAAAGAAAACAAAATAATTAATAAAAATAAAACAAATAATAAAATACAAAACAACAAAGAAAATGAGTGCTACTCTTGTTATTAGAAAAAAAGGGAGAGAGAGTGAGGAGAAAGAGGAAGGGACGAGAGGAAGAGTCGGGGAGATCGGAGAGAATAGGGAGGCGAGAGGGAGGCGGAGAAGGGCTGGGCGAGGGAAGCGGAGTGGGCGGAAACGTGGCGCTGCGGGCGGCCGTTCGTGGAGACCTGCCCGCCGCCGGCGGTGGGGAAACCCCGCGGTGGCGCTGGATCACCATGTCGTGGCGGCGGAGCTGTGGAGCTCGCCGCTCCTAGCCGGAGGCGGCGGCGACTCGACGAGGAGGGGTATGGAGGATCGAGGGTTCGGCAGGGTTAGGCGGTTACGGCGAAGAGGCGGATCGGAGGCTCTCAGCGCGGCGAAGGGTTTTGGGGCTCGGGGAGGAGTCGCCGGGGGAACGGCGAAGACGGCGAACTCGACGGTGAGACGCCGGAGAGAACCAAGGTTAGGGTTTACTTTTTTTTTTCTTGGCTGGTTTGATGGTGGTGGTGGTGCTATGATATTTTTTGTCGAGGCAGCGGTGGTGTGTGGCCAGAGTACGGCGGCGTAATGATGAGGACGACGACGGTGGGTTCTTGAGGTTTCTGGTTGTGGTCAGGGCCGGAAGACGGGTGGTGTGGGGTTGTCGACAGGTTCTAGGTCGGTGGCTGTGGTTGTGGGGATGCCGGATTGGCGGTCGGGCCGGGGGCGGTGGAGATGTTGGGGCCAGGAGGTGTTTTCTCACGGTTGGTTAGATGGTTGACTCCGGCGAGGGTTGGCCGGAGTCGGCACCTGGAGGGGGATTTGGGGTTGGGTTGGCCGGAGGAGTCGGGTGTGGTGGTGGCAGTAGGTGATGTTGGTGTCATTAGGGTTAGGTTTAGGACTTGGGATTTGGTGTATCGTGCCGGGTTGTCGGCACGAGAAAGATCAATGTATGTGTATAAATAATGGAATAAGATAGCGGACACGTACACGGACACTATGCACGAGTGGTTGGGAATAATTTGTGGAGAAAATTTGGCTTGTAGAATTATGGAGGAGTACCTGCCTATTTATAGGATGTGGGAATTCCCATTTGGATAGGATTAGGATTGATTTAAAATCCAAATAGGTAAATACCATATTAATTGAAATAGTTTTAAAGCAATTTCAATCAAATTCCAAATCAATTTAAATCTAGGTAAATCTTTATATTAAAATAGAATCCATAAAATACATCCATATTTTTGAATCATAATAATTTATCTAAATATCAATCAAACAACATTTAAAAATATATTTTTATGAACACTAATATTATAATAATAATTAATTTCAAAAATCTCAATAATATTTTTAAATATTGATAGAAAATATTTGGAATTATCCTTTGTAAAATAAATAATTAAAATGTCTAAATTATGTATAATATTTCAAAATACCTTTTGTATTAAGATAAAATAATTTTTGAAAATTTAAATCGTCTACACGAATCAATTTTCGTGTACTTCGTATTCGACAAAAATATCTATGTATATATATAAATATATATTTTTGAAATCGGTATAATTAAATAAAATTGCCACTAGTGTGACGAAAATTTCTTTTCAAACAAAAATAAAATATTTACTATAATAATATTGAAATAAAATGTTTTTTTCTAATATCTATAAATAAAGTGTTTAAAAAAAATATATATCTCGTACATATTCGTACTCGACGAAATTTTGCGCGCGACGTTCAAATTCGAAATCAAAAAAAATCAATACCAAATAAAATTTTAAAACCTTAGTGAAAATTTAGGGATTTTACAAAATAAATCTCACCAAGTCATTCTTGGGTGTCTCTAGTGGCAAATTTCTCGGCTTTGTCATTACCTCTAAAGGTATACACGTGGATCCCGAGAAGATCAAAGCCATTCAAGAGATGCATCCTCCATGCAACCTAAAAGAGCTACGAGGATTCCAAGGTCGACTTGCGTACATCAGGAGATTCATTTCGAATCAGTCTGGACGCTGCAGACCATTTACTCAAACTAATGAAGAAGGGTGTATCTTTCATTTGGACCAAATAATGTCAACGAGCATTTGACAACATAAAGCGATATCTCATGAATCCGCCAGTCTTGGTGCCACCGATCTCAGGCATACCATTCTTAATGTATGTCCGTGCTATAGATCATTCATTGGGTGCTTTACTTGCCCAAAAGAATAAAGAAGGTCATGAACAAGCCATCTACTATCTCAGTCGTACTATGATTGGTGCTGAACACTGATATAGTCCGGTCGAAAAAGAATGCCTAGCTCTTATGTTCGCTGTTCAAAAGACTCGGCATTACATCATTGGCCAAACTATTCATGTCATATCCCGAGTTAATCCTCTTCGGGTACTGATGAAGATGCCTAGCACACTCAATTCTTGGCTAGCTACATGGGCCATTCTGCTAGCCCAATATGACATGGTATATGTTCCACAAAAGTCTGTTAAAGGTCAAGCACTGGCGGATTTCTTAACAGCTCATCCTGTACCAGAGACATCCAAACTTTATGATGAAATTCCAGACGAGATATTGGAATCAAATATGATCTCCGAAGAATTTCCTACTTGGCGTCTATTCTTTGACGGTACATCCAGGATTGGACCCAATGGTGCCATTGTTGCAGGAGTTGGAGTTGTCCTTATTTCTCCAGACGGGTCAACTATCCAAAGAGCCTACTCCTTGGACGAACCTTGCTCCAACAATGTAGCATAATACAATGCTCTACTCATTGGCCTTCAGTTAGCTAAACAACTAGACATCGAATATCTTGAAGTTTATGGTGACTCCAAGCTGGTTGTTAACCAGGTTAGAGGAACCTATGAAGTTCTCCATCAAGATCTAGTGCCTTACTATGAAGCGGCAATCAACATGGCTGCATCATTCCAAGCTTTCTTCATCGAATATGTCCGTCGAGCTTGCAATATTGAAGAAGACGCTTTAGCTAATCTTGCAGCAGTCTTAGCCATCTCTATCAAAAGACATCAGGTGGTGGTTGTCTCTAATCGGGAATTGTTCTGCATCGAAAACAATCATAATATTGAGTTCAGTAATCTTACTGAAGCCAGTGTTTTCAGTGAAGATTGGAGAGCTCCCTTCATCGACTTTGTAGTTTATGACATACTTCCTGAAGATCCCAAGGAAGCTACGAGTATTCGCCGGCGGTCTCTACGATTCTACTACAATCAGACCACCAAAACTCTTTACCGGCGAACTTATGACGGCCTACTCCTGCGTTGTCTTGCTGGTAATGAAGCAAAGCAAGTATTGCGTGAAGCTCACGACGGTGTTTACGGAGCACATCAACCTGGTCCTAAACTACAGGATCGTATCCGACGTATGGGTTACTACTGGCCCTCTATGGTATCTGAGGCCATCGAATATGCAAGGAAATGTCGAGCTTGTCAAATCCACGCAGATTTCATTCATCAACCATCAAAATTCCTTCATCCGACTGCTGCTTCCTGGCCTTTTGAAGCTTGGGGCATGGATATTATAGGTCCTATCAATCCTCCTTCTTCTAGGGGACATCAGTTCATACTAGCAATAACTGACTACTTCTCTAAATGGGCCGAAGCTATACACTTGGCTGATGTCAAGACCAGCAGTGTCATCAACTTCGTCAAACACCATGTCATCTATACATTTGGTGTACCTGGACGAATCATTCATGACAACGGACCTTAGTTCATCAGTCAAAAGTTCACAAGGTTTTGTGACGATCACCGGATTGACAATGTCGCTTCGACAGCTTACAATCCTGCTGCTAATGGCTTGGCTGAAGCTTTCAACAAGACTATCATCAAGGTCCTCAAGAAGTTTGTGTCTACTAACAAACGAAACTGGAGTGAAAAGCTTGGAGAATGTCTATGGGCCTACCGTACTACGGTCCGCAACCCCACAGGCTGTACACCCTTCTCTTTGGTGTATGGCTGTGAAACAGTTCTACCTCTGGAACTTCAAATTTTGTCTTTAAGGATTGCCATCGCCAATGAGCTCACTACAGAGAACAACGATCTTCTCCGACTCCAAGAATTAGAAGCGCTCGACGAGAAACGGCTATTGGCTCAACAGCATATTGAGCTATACGAAGCTCGCATCTCAAAGACCTTCAATCGCAAATTTAAGGTCAGAGCTTTTCAGAAAGGAAAGCTTGTTCTAACCGTCAGACGTCCTATGACTATGACTCACATGAGCAAGGGCAAGTTCGATGCGAAGTGGAAAGGGCCTTACATTGTGAGCAAAGTCTTTTCAAATAGAGCCCATCAACTCTCAAAGCTAGACGGTCGAGTTGCAATGATGCCCATCAATGGCAAATTTCTAAAAAAATACTATGTATGAATGTAACAGGGATTTTATGTAAATATGATCAGACAGTTCATAAATAAAGTTCGATTTTATTTCATCATGAATGACGTTACATAATATCAAGGACGAGAATCACTATCGTCCTTTTTATAGACAGGATGAGGACCACTGCCGTCATTCTAAAAAATAAAGTCAGCAAAAGAGCCGAAAACTTCCTTGCTCGAACCCACCAGGAATTTGCAAGCAGCCATCCTCATGGCCTCTTCTTCCTCTGTCATCCCTGGTTCAAGAAGGAAGTCCAAGATGTCCCTTGGCGGCTTGGATACAGATGAACCTTCGCATGCCTCTGTCTGCTTTGGCTGGGCCGGCTCGACTGGACGTCCTTCAGTAACCGCTTCAACCTTCGGGGCGACCTCAGCCTTCTTGGATGCATCTCCAGACGACATCTTTGTGTTGAAAGTGAAAGTGATCATTCCTTCTAATTTTCTGTTCTAATTATAGATAGAGATTCGTAAGACAATGAAGCGACACATTCATCCAATGGTTCACCCGTTCATTACATTCATCTGACGGTTCGCCCGTTCATCTGACGGCTCACCCGTTCATCACATTCATCTGACGGTTCGCCCGTTCATCACATTCATCTGACGATTCACCCGTTCATCACATTCATCCGACGGTTCGCCCGTTCATTACATTCATCCGATGGTTCGCCCGTTTATCACATTCATCTGACGGTTCGCCCGTTCATTACATTCATTCGACGGTTCGCCCGTTCATTACATTCGCTTGACGGTTCGCCCGTTTATTTTATCTATCTGACGGTTCATCCATTCATTCCATTCATTTGACGGTCCATCCGTTCATCCTGATGATTCATTTCGTTCACACATCTTGACAATTCATCCATTTTGTTCACATTAGCAACTTGTTATCTTTGATTAAGTTGTCTATTGAAATAATGATATTCAACAAATTATATTCTGCCATGTCCACATTAACTCTGAGCAGATATAATGAATATAATTATTTTCTAAATCAAGAAATATATCATGTCTCGGACCTCTGAATATATTTTCTATCGATATTATTTATATCCAAAAGAGATATACAATAAATAATAGAGCCACAAAGAAAATATCTTTTTATTGATCAAAATTAAAAGACATTACAAAATTATATGTCACAAAATAGAAGATACAAAAAGTCTTCTTATTCAGCTGGTGGAGTCATTAAACTAGTCATTTGCTGCTTCAAAGTTTGAAGTCGCTCCTCCCTAGAATCCATCACTCGCCTTCTAGCTTCCTCTATACCAGAATTTTTATCAAAAGTCGGTAGGGTTACTAGTCGACGAGAGATTTCAGCTTGATGAGTTGTGACATATTCATCTCTTTCATGGGTCAGGGCGTCCAGTTGCTGAATTATAGCTTGATGTTGTGTGGCCTCATCTTCCAGATCAAGCTGAACAAGTCTCAACTCTTCTTGAAGATGGGCAGATTCTGCTTTTAACTCAGCAACTTTCTTTTCCTTCTCCTCAGCAGCAGATGCTATTATCTCTATTTGAGAGTTATACTCTGAAGACTTGGCAGTGAAAGTGTCCAAGATAATCTGGAAGTCAACTTTCGTAACTGCAGCCTCTTGAGACATACTCTCAAACTCGGCTTGTACCAAGGGCTCTACCTTCCCCCGATTCAGATCTTTGTAGATCTTAACCGATTCCTCTAGCTCATCCAGGATGTGTTCAAGGTAAGCAGCTTGCGCTTCATCACCTTGACTCCGGATGGCAGCTATCAGATAAGAGGTTGGACCCCTAACAGTTATGAAACCAACCTCTTCTTTATCCATTACCCTCTCTACTAAGGGTCCTAGTGAATTGAAGAAAAGGTTGGTGAAGGAACCGATTATGAATCTGTTAGTGGCAATGACACCAGGAGTAGCAGCTACTCCCATGGACGTCGAAGCCGCAGGTGCCTGTACAGATGGACGTTCAGCTTCTTGTACGTGGGTGGAGGTCTCTCTGGACAAAGGAGCCATGGTAGAACTAGTCGCCCCTCCCATATGTTCCTCTACGAAATCAAATAAATACCATCAGTTGGCTGTCATTAGCAACTATCGAGAAGGATCAAAAGTAAGAGCAATCTTACCATTGCTGGGTCCAGGGACAAGTCTGTCCTCTGCTGACACGAGTTGCAACCTCGCAGAAGTAGCTTCAGACATTACTGCCTGGCTACTACCTGCTTCGGAGCCGCCCAAAAAATGTCTGCTACTGCTGGCTATCTCCTTTATTGGCACTATGTCAGTACATGTTGGAGGAATCAGAGAAGATTCAATTTCTGCATCGATAAAATTTAGATGTCAGCCATTTAATCTATGAAAAGAAGATTGATAATATCATTCAATACCTTTGGGGTCAGCAATAGTAACTTCCTCAGGTGCTACTTCTTCAACTGCATCCTTTTCTGGTGATACATGTACATCAAAATCTTCTTCTGGTTTTTGAGTGTCATCAACAGCCTCTGTTGATGTATCTTCGTCACTTGCACTTTCTTCTGGTGCTTCTTCGCTATCAGTTGCTGCGATCGAATCTACATCATCATGGAGGCCGAAGTCGCAGTCATTCAGAGCATCGATCATTAATCGATCTTCTTCATCACGAAGTGTTCTCGGTGTAGCTGGAAGCTGGGTAGTCTCTACTACAAGTGTAGGAGATCGCAACACTTCATCCTCTTTCTCCATGACTTCCTCTCTGGTCTCTACAACCTCATCCCTCCTTTCTCGACTGAAAGCTTTGGGATCAGGGATAGGTGTAGGAGATGATGTTGTGATTCCGACAATAGCACGAGCCACGACCGATGACAGAGGTCTTGGAGGGCTAGCCACTTTCCTTCTGACAACTATCTTCTTTCTGCGTAGAGGTCTCTCCGGACTCTCTATATCTATAACATTTTCTTGTCTTTGAATAGAGGTCGGAGTTGTCGCCTCTTCTCTTTGAGTCGACTCAGCATGCTGCCGAGATTGTGACCGGGTAGTAACCCTTTCCGATGATTCTAAGACAAGCTTCTTCTTAGCAATTAGAGAAGAAGGTTCTTCTATCCTTCTCTTCTTCTCCTTGGCTGGAGATCTGACAACTTTCAAGGAGATGCGCAGTGGCTCGTTGACTTCTTCAGGGAAGTTGGCTTCCCTCGAAGCTTCCAACGGTACATCGGCCGGTTCACGCTCTTCATCGTTGCCAGGAGCCGACACAACAGATGCTCCCTTCTTTAATCGGGCTGCTGTCGCAAAGCTGTCGACGAGACTGAAGTTCTCGGCAAAGGTATTCGCTGATGTATAGAAAAGTGAATATGTATACAGCATCCTAGGACCATGATCACTCTTCATTGGCATCAAGAATGTTGTTCTTGTGTCTCGAGCATTATAATAAGCCCAAGCCCGGGCTCCATCAATCAGATAACCTTTTCCTTGTAGGCACGTGATGGCATTGCCTACATGAAACTGGTCATAGCCGAATTGGCGGGCAAAACGGCTGGGAAGATAGGGCTCCAAATAACATTCGTCTTCAAATCGGTAGACCAGGTGTGACGGCCGGATTGTCCTCAGCCAATCAAAAACTGTATAACCCAAAGGCTGCCTCCCAGAGTCGACCAGATTCAAAGACATGTGCTCGTAGCCAGCTGGAGGGGGAACACAATAGAAGTTCTATCCCTTCCCGAGATTTAGAGCACGTCTGCAATCTCTTAAACATGTGTATATCCACTTGCTTCTGGAGAATCTCCTCAAGAAGCTGCCGCTTACCGCTCTCATATCGGGATTCATCAGTACAGGATAGTGCAGAAGCAGCCATCCGAATAGATATGTATATGGTAGCTCTAGCCGCAGAAAGCTTTCTTTCTCGCCTTTCCCTTTAAGCATCAAATCTACAAAAAGGTGGAGGCCAGCGTTCACTAGGCAAGTCATTGCTGACAATAGATCCATCCGATAGCCGAAGACTAAGCGGACGACATCAAACAACACACCTCGATGAAAATGATCGACGGTGCTGGCCCCAGGGACGACGAATCGTCGAAGCCAGTAGGTAAGGAAATCCGCCAGCTGGGCTTCCTTTGACATGGGCCTATAGCCCATCCTCATGAAACTTTCAATAATATCTCCTGTGTTGAAAGGAGGATATTGAAGATCATCATCGATCTTGATATCCATCTCCTTGTTCTCCTCCATCAACCCAATCACTTCACTGCTGCTAAGTGGTTTGAAGAAGTTGGGTTTACAATTATCGTGTTCCTTGGTCTTCTTCTCCATGATGTGGTTGAGAAAGAGATATGGCAACCATTTCGTCGAGTAGCAGGTGCCTGATGAACCACTCTTGTAATACAAGGAACAGATTTTGTAGTGGCACAAGAGCTCCTCGAAGACGGCCACCATATCAGCGTTCTCCTAACGAAGTTTGTCCAACTCGTCATTGGTTGGGACAAATTCCTCATAAGGGATATTCCCCATTGGCAGGCTCGAGATGTACTTCATCTCGTGAAGAGCCAATCCGATCTCCCCACAGGGCATCATAAAAGTCCCTGTTCTGAAGTTGTACCTCTCTGCCAAAGCAAGGAATAGGTGAGGATTGGGGTGGAAGCCATAAACGGTAGAATACACCGGCTGGTACAGCTCAATTTCCTTGAGCTTCTCTTCGAATTGAGCCAATATCCAATTGGCTATTCAATTCCATCTCTTGTTATCCAGATTAACAAGACCTGTCAATCGGATATCTTGATCTGGATATCTTCCCTCCACCTTCGCAAACTCGTTTACGAATATCGGCGTTCTGACCGGTAGCAGCAGGGAGGAGTTTTCTGGTAGGATGTACCCAGGTTTCAGTCCTCTGAGTAGGGAGCTGTGACGCTACGAGGAACTGTAAAACATGTCCTTGTTGTTTGGTCCTTTCTTCACACAAATATTCTCTGTTCTGGCTTGTTGAAGAGGAGTTATATCCCAGTCCATTTTCCTGGGATAGCTCGTAAAAGCATTGCGAGATAGGGGGAGGCATCTGGAAATCTCTGGTAAAAGTATCCTTTTCTCGCCTCTCTGAAAAAGTCTCTGTTCAACTCGACGTCTGGGCTGAGAACTCTTATCAAGAGCCTCACCAAACAGAAACAGAGGCTTCTTATGAATAACAGCGTCAGCAGTTTGTAGAGGTTGTCCGTTTATCAGACTCAGCAATGTTTCATTGTCTTGTGCTGTTAGGATGGCTTGTCGAGACGATGGCAGGGCATACTGAGGAAATGTTATATGAAAAAGATCCTCTTTAAACTCAGGTTCAGCCAAAGTCCCTGCAAAGACCTCATAATTGGGCTCTTCCCTGAGGTTAACTACATCAAACAAAGAGACAAAATTTAGTACAAACAAAATTCAGTAAAATTAAAGAGTCTGTTCAAAAGATCAGTAAATTGCGCAAGTGTCAGATTGTGCTATGTGCAAAGCATCAGATTGCGCTAATGCGGCCTACATGTGCAAAATATCCTGTTGCGCCAAACACATCCACTTGCGCAAGACATCAGGTTGCGCTAACCTACTTGTGCAAGGCATCAGTTTGCGCTGGCTCAACAGACTTGCGCAAATCGATAGATTGCACCGAACATCTGCTAGCGCTTTTCAATCGATTGTGAAAGAATATAGTTTTCATAAAAATGAAAACTATTGTGTGTGTGCAACCGAAACCCTAAACAGGGCGGCACAATACCATCACATCTCTAAAAAGAGAGGTATGAAGGATCAAAAATGTCAAGAACCCTAAAAAAGGTTTTGATCGAGTTCATCATCTACCTTGCAGCGCGGGATGACCAACTTCATGATGAGAAATTCGGGGCACAACCTGAGTCGAAGACTTAGCGGGGGCTTTGCCCTTCTCGGTGGCTGAACGTTTGGGGGCCATTGACGTCGACGGTGAAGAGAAGGAGAAGTAGTCGGAGTTGGCACAGAAGCTTTTCTCTCTTTTGAACAGTCGGAAACAAGTAAAGAATGAAAGAAAGAAGAATGGAAACTATTTATAGTTTTTTAAAAATAACAGTCGACTCAGATTGTGCCGAGAAATTAGGAGCTGATTCCTCCAAACGCGCAGTCAAAGCATCACTTGCGCAACTTGATTTTAAGTTCGAAATTCAAAGTATTTCGAAACTTTGAATATTTTTAAATTTTGAAAACTTTGAAGGGAGTCTTGTAGGTCCTAAAAATCAAGTTGCACCCATCAAAGAAGCAACGAAAATCAAATTTTGCATCCTTCAAATGAACTGCGCAGGAGACAGATTGTGCAACAACTCAACTGTGTAAGCTGAACTGCGTACCCATCCAAGCGCGCTAGCTGACGTGGCAATGTCATCATTACCTGACACAAAATTAGATCTTCTGACAACTGACAGCCCGAAGAACGAGGAAACTGTTCGTTTCTTGTGCCACGCCGCCATGACAGCTGTCTAGCGCGGTCCAGTTGCCAAAAGCCAGCGCAGTCTGACAGCTCAACCTCAGCACAATCCGAGTCTTAGCGTAACCCATTGGAAGCACAGTCTGATGCTAGTGCAGTTCAAGTGGCACAATCTATCAAGATAACTGACATTCTGTACGTGGCATACATGCCATCAATTGCTCACTACGTGGCAACCGTCTGTACACGACCAAGTACATTTCAATCAAATAATGCCACGCATCTCATACAGTTGGTCCACGATCGAGTAACTGCCAGCACAGTTCGCTGCTTGCACAGTCCAATGCCTGCGCAATCCATCCTGCGTAATCCAGAAATAACTACTAATTAGTTATTTTCCAGAACTCTATAAATAGAGTTTCAAGTCCTTCATTATCAAGCCCAGATCAGATCAGAGATCATTGAAGTCATCACCAGAGATCAGGAGTTCTTGCCAAAGTGCTGCTGTATTCTTCAGAGGCTACCGTCTTCAAAGTTCACATCGTCCAAGGGATAAAGCGATCGTCTTCAGATCGGATTCCTATAGTTGTACTTTTCCAGAATTCAATTGTAATCTTCTTACAAAGTTTGTGAAATAAAGGACACTTTTGTTTTTACAAACAGCCGCCAGAGCGAGAGATCGAGTTTACCATAGACTTGATCCCCGGAACAGCCCCAGTATCAGAGAGAGTCTACAGGATGGCGCCGTCAGAGTTAGAGATATTGTACAAGATGATTGAAGAACTTAGAACCAAGGGATTCATTCGTGCTAGTGGATCACCTTGGACAGCCCCGATGCTTCTTGTGAAATAGAAGGATGGTACATCTACGTTATGTGTAGATTATCGTACCTTGAACTCAGTGACAATCAAGAACAGATACCCTCTCCCGAGGATAAATGACTTATTTGATCAACTCAAGGGGGCAACAGCATTCTCGAAGATTAACCTGCGATCAAGATACCATCAGATCAGAGTTAGAGAGCAGGACATCCCGAAGACAGCTTTCAGATCTAGATATGGGCATTGGGAGTTCCTTGTTATGCCATTTAGAGCAACCAATGCGCCGGCTGTATTCATGGACCTTATGAATCATATCTTCATGTCTTATTTGGATCAGTTTGTGATTGTGTTCATAGACGACATCCTGGTCTACCGCAAGAGTGAAGTGGAGCATGAGCAGAATCTCAGAGTTGTCCTCCAGATTCTCAGAGAGCACCAGTTGTACGCCAAGTTTAGTAAATACGAGTTCTGGCTCGACCGTATTTCGTACTTGGGTCATATCATCACCAGAAGAGGAGTAGAAGTGGATCCCCAGAAGATCGTGGCTATTGAGACATGGCCAGTACCCAGCACAGTTACAGAAGTTCGCAGTTTCCTTGGCTTGGCCGGCTACTATCGACGATTTATTTCAGACTTTGCTCAGATTTCAGCGCCATTGACCCAGTTGACCCGCAAGGATGTGCAATTTGCTTGGACAGCAGAATGTCAGGATTCTTTTGAGAAGTTGAAGCGAGGCTTGATGATGGATCCCATTCTCACGCTTCCAGATGGAACCGGGGGATTTTCAGTGTATTGTGATGCTTCTGGCAGAGGTTTAGGATATGTTTTGATGCAACATGGGAAGGTAATAGCTTATGCGTCACGTCAACTTCGTGATCATGAGAGAAATTACCCAATCCATGACTTAGAGCTGGCAGCGGTAGTGTTTGAACTTAAGCTCTGGAGACACTACTTGTATGGAGATAGGGTGGAGATTTTCACCGACCACAAGAGCCTGAAGTATGTGTTCACTTAGAAGGATCTTAACATGCGTCAGAGGAGGTAGCTAGAGCTACTTGTGGATTATGATATCAACCTGCGATATCACCCAGGAAAGGCCAATGTAGTAGCAGATGCATTGAGCAGAAGAGCCAGAGTTTATTTTCTAACAACACAGCCAGAGTTATTAGCAGATCTTCAGAAGATGGGTATAGAAGTTGTCCTTCCTACCAGTGTGGCATTGATGGCCAGTATGCAAGTTCAGTCCACTATAGTCGAGAGGACCCGGATGGCACAGTCAACAGATTCCAAGCTTCAGCGACTCAGAGCCGAGTGTGAGGTAGGACGAAGACCAGAGTTATGCATTCATGAAGATGGTACACTTCGACATGGAAGGCGTCTTTGTCTACCTAGTGGTGATATCAGACAGAAGATCATGGCAAAAGCCTACAGTTCTCAGTATTCGATTCATTCCGGTGGTACGAAGATGTTACGTGATATCCGTCAGCACTTTTGGTGGAATGGCATGAAGAGGGAGATAGCACGGTTTGTCTCTCGGTGTTTAGTTTGCCAATAAGTTAAAGCTGAGCATCAGAGACCGGCTGGACTTCTCCAGCCCTTGCCGATTCTAGAATGGAAGTGGGAGCATATAACCATAGATTTTGTGACTGGATTTCCTAGGTCCCTAGACGGTAGAGATACTATTTGGGTTATTATAGACAGGCTCACGAAGGTGGCTCACTTTCTTCCATTCAAAGTTGGTTAGTCGACGGCTCAGCTAGCAGAGATGTACCTCAGGCAGATCGTCAGATTTTACGGTGTACCAGTCAGTATCACCTCGGACAGAGACTCAAGATTTATGTCACACTTTTGGCACAGCCTGCAAGAGAGTTTGGGAACTCACCTCCAGTTCAGCTCAGCTTATCATCCGCAGACAGATGGTCAGTCAGAGCATACCATATGAACCTTGGAAGACATGTTACGGTCGTGTACACTCGACTTCGGTGGTTCATGAGAAGATCACCTGTACCTAGTGGAGTTTTCGTACAACAACAATTTCCAGGCCAGTATCCAGATGGTACCGTTCGAGGCACTATATGGTAGGAAGTGCCGATCCCTGCTAGCATGGGACGATATTGGAGAGAGGCAGATGCTCGGTCCGGAAATGATTGCTCAGACAGTTGAGGTGGTCAGAAGAGTCAGAGATCATCTTCGAGTTACCCAAGATCGCCAGCGTCATTGGGCCGATTCTCATCGGCGTCCCCTTGAATTCTCGGTTGGCGACCATGTATTCCTGAGGATTTTGCCTAACCGTGGCGTCATTCGTTTCGGCGTACAGGAAAAGCTTAGTCCTAGGTATATAGGGCCGTTCGACATTCTGGAGCGAGTAGGTGATGTATTCTATCGTCTCTCTCTTCTGCCGTCGTTACATGAGGTGCATAATATCCTCCATATATCCCAATTGCGACGATATATCCCAGACCCGAGCCACATCCTGGATCATTCGGAATTGGTTGTTGGTACCAACCTTTCGTATGAGGAGAGGCCCGTGTCTATATTGGACCGGAGAGAGAAGATACTCAAGAACAAGACTATCAAGTTAGTCCGTGTTGCTTGGGGTTATCATTCCTTGGGTGAGTCAACGTGGGAGCGTGAGGATGATATCCGATCGCGATATCCCGACCTGTTTGACTCGTAAGGTATAATGTCTTCCTTATACTTTACGCTCTCAGTTCCTTACTTGAATGAATGATTGCTTGATTGATTGCCTTGTTATAACTTGTCTGTGATTAGTATAGCTTGTCCTTGTCCCTCTAGCCTCTTAATTAAATTTTAAAGACAGAATTCTTTTAAGGTGGGTAGAGTTGTAACGACCATAGTTTGTATTACATATTTTGGTATACGTGTACGTATTTTGCATATCTTCTTGTATGGTGTATATTTGGTATTTTATTTGCTTGGCTCGGTTCGGCTTGCTGGGGTCAGTTTGGCTTGGTTTTTCATGTGGACCAACCCCACCTACCTCCACTCTCTTCTTTTTTAGCCACCTAACCACTCTCTCTTCATTTAATCCTCTTAACTTTTCTTCTTCCTCACCATTACTCTCCACCTACCAGAGAGAGAGCCTAGGCAAGTGCAGCTTGCTTCATGGAGGAACTCAGTTTTTATTGTTCTATTATCTTCTCTACGAGATCTTATGACAGTTTAGTACTTAGCATTTTTAATTTCCATGGTTTATTTCATGTAGATCTAAGTTTGTGTATTTTCGGATTTTGTGGGTTTTGATCTATCTAACCTTGTTATTTTCAAATTTTGATGGTTCCATGTTGTAGAAAATTTCTTTCTGCCCCATTTTGACCTATGGAAGTCTGGATTCTGACATTGAATGGAGGTTTTGTGGAGCTTGGAAGCCATGGATTCTATGGTTCTTCTTCTCGAAAAAGTGGAGAAGAAGAATTGTGCTTGACCGCATGGATTTTCATGCGGCAAGTTTTCCCCTAAGCCGTATGACAGCCTTAGCCGCATGGCAGTTTCGGCCGCATGGCTCTACCCGACTTTAGCCGCATGAACCCTTAGCTCCTGGCCACATGAGTCTGCCTTCCCGAGCCGTATGCGTCTGAAACCCCGCTGCCGTATATGACCCATTTCCCCTCAGCCGCATGAAATCCTTTCTCCGAGCCGCATGGCCCTAGTCTCCTTCTGCCGTATGGGCCCCTGTTCCTCTTTGCCGCATAAGGCCCTGCTCCTTAGCCGCATAAGCTTGGGTCCCTTCAGCCGCGAGAGCCGCATCCCCTTAATCGCATGAGACCCCAACTCCTCTCAGCCACATAAGACTCCATTTCCTTGCCGTAAGGCTCTGATTAGCTACAGCCGCATGTGCCTGTGTTCTTCGAGCCGCATGAGACCCTCTTCCTTGCTGCATGGCCTTTTTCCGTAGCCTTGCACCCTTTTATTATATTGGAATGTTACATTTATGCTCATGTCTCATGACCCTCTGTATAAATTGGGTTCCTTGATAGAATGCTTGTATCATGTAAATTTTGCATATGTTCCCTGACATAATAATGGTCCGCCGTGACGCACTCTTGACAAGTAAACCTGGCATGATATACCTTGATATGATGTTGTGACAGCTAGCCTGACATGACAAAAAATAATGAACTGGACACCGTGGGCGATTGTGTTTGTATAAATGGACCAGAATTGTCTTGCATCATGTTTAGGATGGGACCCCTGAGTACCACGATTAGGGGTACCTACTGAAATTGATTAAGGCTAATAACTAGAATAATCCAGTAGTCATAAAGAGATTTCCCAGCTACAGGCAATCATGTTATATGGGCGTGCTTGTGCATTTGTAGCTTGTCGACGAGTAGGGCACATTTTCAGTACACTGTCATGTGTTGCACCCTTTTTGAACAAATATTCGACCTGGATAACCTGGATGGTCTGCAGGGCTTGTGGCTGTTGGAATAATCTCACTACATCTTGCTAGTAACTAGGCCTGTGATAACCCTAATTAGTTAAAGTATCAAGCCGTACTTATTGTTTGGTCGTGATTGATTGGATGGAGTTAGCCTAGTCTAGTCTTGTCTTGATCCAGTACAAGATTGTAACATGACCTGACTACTTGTGCCTTATTTTACCGATAAATGATGAGAAACCAAGTTCCGTTCAGATGAAGGGTTACAACCCCGGTCCTTGTTTGGTTAAAGGGTTGTAACTTGATTATCTGAATAGTTCTATGGTTATCTTACCGTATATCATCATGATCTCCATATTTTCAGTTTTATTATATTATTATGTTTTGTACTAATTGCTGGTTTTAGTTCCTAAGTGAAGCCTCCTTTGTGGCACTTGCACTTTCTGGGATCTGACCCAACTGGTTTTGTATGGCCAGATACCGGAGTAGCTCCAGAGGATCTCCCTACTTTCCAGCCAGATGGTGACCACCAGGCGTAACCAAGACAACGAGTGGGTTTCCCTTTTATTCTCCCACTTTATTGTAAAAATATTCTTTTGAGGCGTTTAGCCGACGAGCACGTGTTAGCTCGATTGCACTTTACTTACTGTCTGCCTACGGACTGTAACATGATTGGCAAATCCTAGGGTTGATCACGTATGACTGAAACTCTTGCTAGCCTTCACATTTTGTCATGACTAGCTTCATGATCATCCAAATATGTAATATATGGGACGCCTTACTATTGTATATTTGGTGCTCTGATATCTTGTACTATTATTACTTGCTTGAGATTGAGACAATAGGCTTGTTCATAACTGTAAAAGACTGATGGATTATAGTTAAACCCTCATGTATCTAGACAGCTGTGACCTTATAGCGAGGTGGGTTGCACTTCAATATACGTAGCTGGCTATGTATGCCCCCGTTCTCTAGTATTCTGGTTCTGGGGCGTTACAAGATCCTCGGTGCTACTCCAAAATCTGGCCACACAAAACTAGCTGGGTCAGACCCCAGAAAGAGCAAGTGCCATAAGGGAGGCTCTACTTAGGAACTAAAATCAACATAAATAAATAGAAAAACTGATGAATGAACATAAATAAATGACATAAAAGACAGGCTTTAAAGAATCATATCAGCTTGCATTAAGAAAACAAGAGGTAGAATATAAATTTCCATGTTAATCATGAGATAATCATTCAGGCACGGCCAATCAAGTTCTACGGCTTGCTATCATTAGCTAACTAGGGTTATCACAGGCCTAGTTACTAACAAGACGCAATGAGATATTCCTGCAATCACAAGCCCTACAGACTATCTAGGTTATCTGGGCGAGGTTACAAGAGTTTATCAAGAATTAAGAGAATTATTAGGTGACTTAGAGTGCAACACATGACAGTGTGCTGGAAATGTGCCTTACTCGTCGGTAGGCTACAAGTCCATAGGTGTGGCCAGGATAACGAGATCACCTGTAACTGGAAAATCTCTTTGTATGAACTACTTGATCAATCTAGTCGTTAACCTAGTCAAATTCAGTACGAATTCCTGACCGTGGTAACCAGGAATCCATGTCCTAGACATGATGCAAGACAGGACAGGTAGCTTGTTCGGGCATAATCAACCACAGAGTCAAGACAAGAGTTACACTTAGCAAGTCAGGGATAGCTGTCGCAACAGTAATCAAAATTACACATGTCATGTCAGGTTTACTTGTCATGTCAAGAGTACTTGTCAAGAGTGCGCCTCGATGGGCCACTAGCATGTCGGGTCAGGTTTACTAGTCATGTCAAGAGTACTTGTCAAAGAGTGCGCCCAGACGGGCCACTATCATGAATATCAAGACAACTTCATGTTATCATGTTCAAGTCAAGTCAATGTTCAGTTCAAATCTCTTCAAGCTCAAGTTCAAGTCAACTTCAATACTAGCAAGTCATAAACATGCTCAAACTCTATCGTGCTCAATATTAACAAGTTATCATGTTAGGTCGTCGTAAGTTAGGCCAAGTACAAGATGCATGCAAAGGTCAAGACATTACACTAAGAACTATATGAACAAGCATGGAGATATGGGACAAGGGGTATCATGGCAAGAATGACACTGGACAAATGGCGCTGGACCAAATAATGCTGGGTGGCCCTGGGCCAAGAGAGCTAGGTAGCGCTGGGCTAAAGAGAGAACTGAGTGGTGCTGGGCAAGTGGCGCCAGGGGGACAAGTGGTGCCAGGGGGACAAGTGGTGCCAGGGATAACACGACGCCAGGTGGACAAGTGGCGCCAAGGGGACAAGTGGTGCCAGGCGGACAAGTGGTGCTAGGGATAGCACGACGCCAGGTGGCGCACGCTCGATAGGATGGCACGGCACCAAGGGGCGCACGCCCCGATATAACACGACGCCAAGGGGTGCATGTGCACTGGGATGGCACGACGCTAAAGAGCGCCGGCTGAAGGGCGCGGTGCAAAAGAGCACGTGCGCAATGGAGATGGCACGACGCTAAGGGACGTGCGTGCACTGCTCATCTTCTCAAACAGCACCGAAAGTGCTTGGTTGAACCCATGAACTCCAAAAGGCCATAACTCCCTCAAAGCAAGTCAGAATCGAGGCTTCCGAGGGTCTAAATTGTGTAAAATTGAATTTTTCACAACATAGAACCATTAGATCCCGAAAATAACAAGGTTTAAGAGATCAAAACCAAGAAAAACCGAGAAAACTATAAACTTAGATCTACCAAAATCCATCCATCAAAACCAAATATGTCAAGTTCTAAAGAGGCTTAGAATCATGCAAGGAAGAGAATGGGACAATAAAACTTGAGATCCATCATGAAGCAAGTTGCACTTGCCTAGGGCTTCTATGTAGGTGGAGAGGAGTAAATAAAGAAGAAGAATTATATGAGAAGTATGGAGGAGAGAGAGAGAGAGGAGTTGACTTATATATCAACCTCTCCATATCAACCCAAACCAAACCAAACCAAGAAAAGCCAAGCCAAGCCAAACCAAAATAAACCAAGCCAAAGCTAAGCAAGACAAGTCAAAACACGGGTCACCCGACAAACGTCAGAATTTCGTACTCGTATACTGAAAATACGTATAACGAAAAACGGGAGTGACAACACTACCCACCTTAAAAGAATTTCGTCCTCAGAATTTAATCAAGAGGCTAGAGGTGTCGGGGCAAGCTACACTAATACTAGCAATCTACGTCTAGCAGTCAATCAAGTAATCATTCATGCAAGCAAGGATTTAAAAGCATAAGGCATAAGGAAGATATTATATCCTATGAGTCGAACAGATATGGATATCGCGATCGTATATCATCCTCACGTTCCCAAGTTGACTCACCCAAAGAGTGATGAGCCCGAGCAACACGAATTAAACTAATAGTCTTGTTCTTGAGTACCTTCTCTCTTTGGTCTAATATGGATACGAGCCTTTCCTCATACGAAAGGTTGGTACCAACAACTAATACGAGTTAGTGAGAGCACGATCAAGGCGGGAGTATTGACGTCGAGCGCCTTCCTGCATGCTACACCAAGTGAAAGCGCTCCCAGAGAACTGGAGAGGGGACATGTGGGCATTGAAAATAAACTTGACAAAATCGTTCATTGCTGTTGGGGGAGGAGGTCGCCCTCCCGACTTCTCCTTCCTGCATGTAATCGCGTTGAAGTCTCCAATGCAGAGCCAGGAGAGGTTGGTATAATTATGGTGAATGCCAGTCAGAGAGTCCCAGAGCAGTTTGTGCTCAGTAATGTCGCAGCTCCCATGGACTACAGACAAGAGGGACTAGGACTGGAGCATGGGGTGCTCCACCCAATATGTGAGCGCCTGCCTCGAGTCCTGGATGATGCCGTGCTTCATGTCACGACCCGCATCCGTATATATTTTTTTTAACGGATACGAGACGTGTCCAAGCCAGCCTACGCCGCAGTGTCGGTGGTAGAATGCTGTCACGGCCAGGAAGATCAAAATCACAAATAATGCTCATTCACAAAATTAATTTAAACTTACAATATTCCCAAGTTTTACATTTGCAGAAAATATAGACTTGTACAAATATTAGAATGACTACAACTCAACTATCTAGCTAGTCTCTAGGCTTTTCGTCTGCATGTACACCCGAACTCCCTATGCTAAGTGAATCCAAGACTAACCTGAAAAATATTGGTTTTCAATCAGGAACGGAACGAGTACAATTCACTGAATGTAGTTCTAATATATGAAAATGATTATACGATAGAGGTTAGCCTTTAGACATATGATTTGGAAAATAACACAAAAGACAAATAAAACTAAACAAAAAAAATAGTAAATAAAGACAACACTCACCGACTGACTGAAATAACTTTGATATGTGATCGGTCTCGGGACAATTACACGACACTGTCTACACTGTACACTGTCTAAAGTTACACCGTCTATATTGTATAAAGTTACACTGTCTACATTGAATAATGCAATAAAGAAATCACTGTTTACACTGTCTACTTTGCAATAATAAATCACTGTCTACACTGTCTACTTTACAATAATAAATTACTGTCTACACTGTCTACAATGTATGATTCAATAAGATTTGTCAATGCAGTCGCGGATGAGATCCTAGATGCCTTGATATCTCAATCCACATAGGATAATCAAGAGAGAGCAAACCGAGTGCACTACGGTTGATCAGACCGTAACACATCGATTCTGATTAGATAATATGTTAATAGGCATCCCCACTAAACATATATCTTGAATCAAGCTCGAGAACAGAGTGAGCTTGTAAAACTAGGCTGTAATAGCATCATTGGTCAAGATAGTTAAAATACGAGTATACAAGATTTTTTAAAAGTAGGCACAAGTAGTTCTAGTTTTGTGAGAATCAAACCTTATCCGATGTTCTTGCTTATATAGTCTTCCTACTATTTTCTTATCCATAAGGCCTTGGTCGACTAATGGTTTATGGACTTCTGAATTCTATATTCTAGGTAAGCCTATTAGTGTCAGTCAATTACCTCGTCAATAGATCGCAAGGACCACGGAATGCTAGATTGGGAGACCTGTTACCCAACTTGCAGAACTTCCACTAGTATTGGCTTTGGATCCTAGTGAACATACAGGGCATTTTCTATATGATAATCATATCTGAAGTCATTTTACCGAGAATTATGCCTCATCCGTATACTCGGGCGATGGTAAACCCTTGGTTCCGTGATTCAGATGTGATATGCTATCAGATAGTCTGCCTGACACAAGGGTAACTACGATTAAAGAGGACCACTAGCCATAGTTTAGGTAACATTCTATAACCTATATTTTCTTAAACTAATTTCAACTCTAGGGATCGTGTCTCGCCAGTGCGCTGCTGGCTGCAGTGAATCCATAGTCTCCAAAATTCAAATAAATGGCGGCAGTGCGCTACTGTCCTGCCATTATGAGTTAACTAACATTCCTTTAGCTATATCTGTAAAAATTCATAAGCCTCTAGAGATTCAAACAAGTGGCTATGACATAAGGCGTAAGTATTTGTCCTATCTGTCCCAACCTTTAAAATAAAAGATTGAACATGGAGGAACAAACCGAGGACAAAAGAATTACAAACATCATAGTATCTATTTCATGTATATCCAAACCATTGAAGAAAAACTTTGAATTGAAACTAACTCGAGGTTCGTATGGGGATAACAATAATCAGAGTTTATACAAAATAATAATTCCTAGGGCAAATAAAAACTACACAGGCAATTCGACTAATATATGAGGATGATATCTAAGAGGCAAAGAGAAGGATTTGCACAATTCATCAAGGTTAGATCATTAATTCTATAAAGCCCTATCTCACTATGTGAATAATCTATCCACATTGGATTATATCGTCCTATCAAGAGGTAATAGTGTACCTATAGGGATCTGACAAACTATCAAAACTAATAACCCTCATCTAAATTGTATGGCCTAGACTACCCATCAGTAAATTTGTATAAGGGACTCCTAGTCCTAGCCATTCTCTTAAATTAAGTTAATCCTAATTTGTGAATGAGCATTTCCTAGTCGCAGCCTCGCAATAGTACGACTAACTTGAGTACTATCACGAGTTCGTACGATTTGCGAAAATTGACCTGCATGGGCCACCACAAAAACTTGTCACGATTCGCACCCGTATTTTTTTTTAAATGGATACGAGACGTGTCCAAGCCAGCCTACGCCGCAGTGTCGGCGGTAGAACGCTGTCACGGCCATGAAGATCAAAATCACAAATAATTCTCATTCACAAAATTAATTTAAACTTACAATATTCTCAAGTTTTATATTTGTAGAAAATATAGACTTGTACAAATATTAGAATGACTACAACTCAACTATCTAGCTAGTCTCTAGGCTTTTCGTCTACATGTACACTCGAACTCCCCATGCTAAGTGAATCCACGGCTAACCTAAAAAATATTGGTTTCCAGTCAGGAATGGAACGAGTACAATTCACTGAATGCAGTTCCAATATATAAAAATGACTATACGACAGAGGTTAGCCTTTAGACATATGATTTGGAAAATAACACAAAAGACAAATAAAACTAAACAAAGAAAAACAGTAAATAAAGACAACACTCACCGACTGACTGAAATACCTTTGATATGTGATCGGTCTCGGGACAATTACACGACACTGTCTACACTGTCTAAAGTTACACTGTCTACACCGTCTAAAGTTACACTATCTAAAGTTACACTGTCTACATTGTATAAAGTTAAACTGTCTACATTGAATAATGCAATAAAAAAATCACTATTTACACTGTCTACTTTGCAATAATAAATCATTGTCTACACTGTCTACTTTGTAATAATAAATCACTGTCTACACTGTCTACTTTGTAATAATAAATTACTGTCTACACTGTCTACTTTGTAATAATAAATCACTGTCTACACTGTCTACTTTGTAATAATAAATCACTGTCTATACTGTCTACACTGTCTAAGGTCAGATCACACATCGTTGGTACTTCACCCTTCCGACACAACAAAGAACAAAAATCAACATAAAACTGAAATCATATATCTATCGACTAAATACTGATGCATAATAAAGATCAATACTGAAAACAAATAATAAACTGTACTCGTCTGTGGTCCTTTGCTGGTGAAACCGATTGTCCAACCCACTTAGTGTACCACAAAAGTCAAAACCCGTACAACAGTCTCCAGATGCTGAAATAAACATTATTAATGTTCTCAGAATAGTCAAATTAGCTAGGATTGCATGTCCTTAAGTCCAATTCTGGATACGGATGCAAAACGGTAATTTTGGGTCAAAATGGTATCCACCGTTGGGCCTGCTTTGCACCGAAAATCGTACCAGAGTCAATGGTCTCTAAACTCTTCAAACTATATGTCTATGAATTCGTTTTGATGATACAAATCCAACTATATGTCCAGAGTTGGATTTCGGCTGGCCGTGCATAAAATTGCTCGTTGAATCGGACCGTGGGGCCCACAAAACGGCGATCCAATCAACTATCTCAGAATCAGAACAAACTTGGCATAGAGGACCAGAAAAATGATACGGTCCTGTTGGCACAAGTTTCATCTCGATCTGACGTGCGTGCACAAAGTAATTAGGAAATTTGCAAAAAGGCCGATACGGTGAATTTTGACGGATACGGATCAAATTCGTCGTGCATTACGCACCTTTCGATACTTTCGGTTCGCGACCACGTCACCCGGATTGGCGGGACACACGTCGTATCGAAGGATTTTATTGTTTTTAAAACAGGTTTTTGGAAAACTTTAGGATTCGATTTCTCGACGCATAGTCGATGATTTCTGAATCCAAAAAAAGGGTTGTGAAGCCCTATATGTAGTCTAGGTATGTCTTTAAATAGTTTCTTAATGTTGTGTACGAGTTGATCGGAATCGATCCTCGAACAGGGCATTTTAAATATTTTCTAGACTGTTTTCGAAATGGTTTTTCGTCATTTTTGGATCGATTTCTAGAGGAATCAAATCGAATATATTCGAATCTAATTAGAGGGGCACGTAGATGGTTAGGTTGTTATCTAATCCATGAAAACGGTTTACGGATTCGTCGAAAGACGAGGGAGAAATCGTACCTCAAATAGGGGTTTTGGCTACCGATGCTACTGCCGTGTTGTGGCTTGGTCGGCCGGCCATGGTGGCGTTCCGGCGATACCCGGCGACGACAGGCGGTCGAGCGCTCGCACAGGAGCGTTGGCGAGGTCGAGGAGTAGTTGGATTAGGGTTTTCGGCTACTTCTCTCTCGATCACCCCGAATATATATACATATATGTATAAACCGGCTCTGGCCGAGCGGGAATGTATAGCTTCATTGCTGCTAGGGGTTTGGGCATGTGGCCTGGCCCGATTTCCTCTCTCTCGGGTTGTTGGCAACTTGCCAGCTTACGTGGGCTATTATCCACTGTTCCCGCAAGGGAACAGTGTTGATAGCTATCTTTTTTTTTATTAGTTAATCTTTACACACACACAGATATATATATATATATATATATATATATATATATATATATATATATATATATATATATATATATATTATATGAATACTAGTATAATGATATCCAAAAATTCTAAATAAAATCCCAACCTTATCTATTCCTAAATGGGGCCTATTTTATAAATACGAATATACATTAACATTATCTATTCCTTAACATTAAAATTAATATTAACATTAATATTAACATTATCCAAAAATTCTAAATAAAATCCCAACCTTATCTATTCCTTAACATTAAATTAACATTAACATTAATATTAACATTAACATTAATATTAACATTAACATTAATATATAAAAAATTAAAAAAAATTTAATATTAACATTAACATTAATATTAACATTAATATTAACATTAACATTAATATTAACATTAATATTAACATTAATATACGAATTAGAGTGAGGGGGGTTTTTGGGAGGCTTTCTAAGGGGGGCTTTTGATCCGCTCCCTATATATATATATATATATATATATATATATATATATATATATAAAAATATAACATTTACTTAAAAAATATAATATAATCAATAATAATAGTATTATATTATAATGACCTCGATAATTATAATAATAAATAACAAAATTCAATAAACCAATAGTGGTATATATACCAATATGTACAATCTAAAAATCCCAAAGTATACGAGAACCTATTTTATACAAAAGTCACTGAACAACACTAATAATAATATTTATAATATTTAAATTACGAATACCTAGGAAATATTCATTAAACCATTAAAACGAATTACAACACCCTCATACCAAATTCCATCAACACGACTGTCATTGAACGTCCCGCATGACTACATGGGCTTGGGCTCAATTCGGGTCCAGTCCGGGCTAAAATGGTATAATCGGTTTCCCTAAACTCAATAATATAATTAATAAATAATTAAAACTTCAGCAAGGGTTAAGTCGTAACTTGGCATGGTTTTCCTAGTTAGGACATCACTATGCCTCGGCCTTCCCTACCATGGCTAATACACTAGTCAAAGCACGCCATGGCACTATCCGTGCCACGATTTCTAGTCACCGTGTACTCCAAAACTCCATCATGGCTAAAATCATCTACGTAACAATTAACTAAAAATTTATTTATAAAAACTCTAAAAATCACCATTTGATTCAAATAAATAAATAAAATATTATTAAAATTTTGGAAAGAGGGGTTACACTTCACGTCAGCATCAAGAAGGATCCAGATGTCGTGGAGTCCGGCTATAGCTGATGGAAAGCCCAACTGCAGCTGAATGGACTTGAGTTTCTTATGAAGGATTTTAGGTTCGATGATCACCAATATGTCAATACTGTGGATTCTCTTGAGACATTTTAATCTTCTCTTGGTAGGTTTGTTTGCAAGTCCCTGGATATTCCAAGATAGGATGTTAAGCATTGAGGTGTTGGGGGAGGGGGGTGCTGGTAAGTTTAGCGGCAGATCGAGTAATCATGGGTGTAACCTTTTTAGTATGACTTTTGTTTACTTTTTTGGTGTTGGAGTCTGCTGGTTCGATCGTCATGTAGCCTTTGTTCTTGCAGAAGTTGGCTGGTGCATCGGTGGGGTACATGTAATCCTCTCCGTCTATCTCAACCAATTAGCCGAAGTAGTTACTAGGACTAGCGAATTCGGCGTTGATCGCTTACTGCAACCTGGCCACAGGTTCTAGGCCAATGTTGGATAGTAAGTTAGCATGTATGCCAGCCTCAAAATGAGGGATTGAGAGGGCTTCTGGTTCGGGATGGTGGGTCTCATCTTTGTCAGGGGAGCCTGTCTCAGTCGGGGAGTGTGTTCCACAAGAATTATTTCGTTAGATGTTGAAAAATTTCTATTGGCTTTTCTTATTCTGGGTGTTGACCTCGACCCCTCAAAGAGAGTTCTCTTATGTATCTTCAGCTTGACCGGGTTCTGATGACACATCTGATATATTTGTTTCCTGGCTGTCTTTAGGGTGACCCGGAGATAGGATGTTGAATTTGTTGGTAAGGTTTATCCCGATAGTTTTGGTGATGGTTGCGGGGGCGCTCTTCTGGAGTAGTTCTTGTTCGCATGATTTGTCCATGCTCGATTCGAAACAGAGATGGGAGTTAGGTAAAAGAGTAGCAAATTCTTGTCTCAGTGTCTCCTTAATTGGGAAGGAGCAGGCTTCTGAATCTCTTTCTTCTTCAGTTCTGGATGAGCTCTGAAGCAGTGGTCGATGGAGTGACCTCTCATGTGACAGTGCCTGCAGTAGATAAAATTATTGTCGTAAATAATCTATTGGGTGTGTATCTTGATGCCGAGGGTGATTTGGTTGGAGTTGGGAAGCTCCTTCGATAAATTGAGTTCCATACAGATTTTGGCGTAATTGGCTTTGGTTAGGTTGCTGATTTCTTCTGCCATAGCCACGAAAGTCCCAAAGGAGTTGGCGATCCTCTTCATCGTTGCTGGGATGAAGCATAAGAGCGTGGGGTTGGGGAAGGTAACCCAGGTTGAAACGATCGCCGAGTCTTCCTTGTATTGAAGTCCGGGGACCACCTGACGACATTCATTAGGTGAGCGTCGATCCTGCCGGTGCCTTTGGTCCAAAATTTCTTGTGATCGTCCTCGAATAAAAGGTGAAGGAGGATGTTTTTGGGGTCCATAGGAGCAATCTTGTACTCAGATATAAGGCCCCAACTGGCGACCCACAAAAACATTCGGCATCCGGAGAAGAATTTAAGGACAAAGGTATGAGAGAATAGCTTTGAGATAGAGAATATTTTATTATCATAAAAAGCACTATAATATCCTGTAAGTCAGTCGAAGGAGGGAACACGAATACGGGAAGCTCCACATGACTGATGATCGGGGAGTTCCTAGCTGACCGGTCAGGCCGCATCGTATCAGCGTAGGAACGGTTAGCTCAATTGAAGGGCCCCGAAGGGTTGGCGGGCTGGGTGGCGCCAGCGGAGGCCAAGGTAGGGATGGATGGCGCAGCCATGATAAAAGTGCCCACAGGATAGATGGCGCGAGAGGGGAGAGTCATCGCCAAAGTAGAAGGGTCTGCGGGTTGGGGAGCGCCGGGAGGATGGTGCAGGGCGGAGAGATCGCCCGAAAAGGAGGGCCGCAGGAGGCACTACGCCATCCACCGAGCAGACCAAGCTGAGCTCCCCGACGGCTACTAGAGAGGGGAGGGATGGGGCAAGAGGCGAGAAATCCTCGTGCAGAGTGGCACAGCTTGGGAGCGCAGCAATGAAGGGATGCTTGCCAGGATGCAGGAGAGTAGGCAGTGTAGGGGGCCCTGCGTCAACCGACGTGGAAG